>VZDJ01000135.1:1668693-1714268 GCA_008694505.1 Cyanoderma ruficeps
TTTTTTTAAATTTTTTAAAAATTTTTTTGGCATGGGGAGAGGGTGAAGCCTGTGTCTACTTTACTTGTAAGGAAAGCACTATGTGTTAGCAAAATCATAGCCAAAGGAAGATAAATGCAAAAGTGAAAAGGTGGTTCTGGTTTTATCTTTCAAGGATAAAACAAATACTTTCATAAAAGTACAGGTGTTACATTTCAGATTCCCTGTTATATCTATAATTGATTTCCCAATGTGACCCTTGTGGTTAGTCATCTTAGAAGCATGTTTATACCCTAATCTAATTATTTTCCTTTTTCAAATAGGCCCAATAAGGCTCCAGTGTGAAAGAAAAAATTGCGTCTAAATTTAGCCCTGTAGGTGTGTTTTGAATTTTTCTCATCAGAACTTTTTATAAGTATTAGTTAGGAGTGTCAAAAGAAATAGGCCGCTCAAGAATCCCGTGGCCACCCTGTGTGCATAAACACAAAGCACTTGCATGTCTTCAAATTATGTGTAATAGCATCCTGTACTGGGACAACAGCCACCTTTCCTGTTTTCCTGGCAAACCTCCAGGCTGCACCTTGTCAGCCAACACTGAGCAAATGCTGTGTCTAAGTGCCAGGTTTAGCAGCTACTGACTTTGATGATTTGGCATTACCCACTGTCAGGAGTGTTGCTACACAGCTCTCTCCATGGAAGAGACGTACTTGTGCCCATTTCTTCTGGAGTTTGACTCTTGGTAGTGCCAGCCTTTAGCTGACCTTGTCCTCACTGGTGAGGCTTTCACTGTTCCTTGCTGGCATGGATAGTTTCACAGGCACTCACTGGTTTTGAGTATCTAATATAGTCTGTGATCAAAAGGTTCCTAGAGTTCACATGTTTGTCAAGGTCTGACATGAAAGAAAACAACATTCTCTTGACTGGGAAAAATGTTAGGACACAACTGCAAACCACCTTACAATAAGAGAGTGTTTCAAAAGCAGAATTTCTATTTCTCAGTGTCACTGGATGTCTCTGCTGGCAAGCCAGGGAAGTGACTGAACACCACTGGCCTCCTGAATGCCTCCTCTCAGAGCTGACCTTGGGAGCTGTGTCCACCACCTGTGCTGAGAAGCCTTCTGGTAAAACATCTTTATTTTCTCTTCTTTCCTCAAGGGCAGACACAAGCCTTGTCTTTTTTTATTCCTGTTCTGATTCAAAATTCTCTATGTTTACTCTATTCAATGGAAACAGAGATTTGAGCTTGCACAGGGGTTTTCTACAATTCAGTTTCAAAAACTAAACATTTGTCCTTTAAATAAATGTATTACCTTTGGGTTGCAAAAGCCGCCTGCTGGTTCAGCACTTTGAAAACTGTGATTGTGCATTTGGCAATACATATCTTGAGAAAATAACTGTAAGACATAAGACAACGTGTATCATCAAAAATTCTATCTGGATGTGACTCATATCCAAGTGATGTGTCTAATTTACTTTGAACTTTCTGTAAAAGTGACACAAAATAGTACCAACAGCTTTAGAAACCAGAGTGGTATTTTCTTTGCACCAGCTTTTTGCAGTTCTAAGGGCTCATGCTGTCACATGAGTTCATCTTGTGAACTCCCTCCCTTGTTCCTGCTAATGTAATAAGCTTTCTCATTCACTTTATATCAGAAGCAATTTTTCTTTAGAGAACCCAGTCAGTTGAAGAGGAAGCAATAAGGATGCTAGAGAAAAAGACTGTAAATTGAACCACAAGTTTTATCCCTTCTACAGAAGGTGACCAAGGATTAAACAGGGAATACTCTACTGCAGTGACTCCTCACTAGGTATCACCATATTTAGCTTTTCCTTGAGACAGAGAGGAACTGCATATCTGATGTGGATAAAAGCATGAGGCAGCTATAACATGATTCCATTGCCAGGGTAGCAGAAAATAATGGAAAACTTTCACAGGTTGATTGCTGTTTTCCCTGGCAATCCCTTTCTCCAGACCATAGATCAGTAATGTGGGTTTTCAAGCAGACATTTGGTTTTGAGGAAAGAGGAAAGCTGACAAATTCCAACTTTGCTTCAGTGATGCACACACACTGAAGTGCTACAGTGCTACAATTCTTGAAGAGTTTTGAAATGGGCCTTGCAGAGAACATGTTGTCTCTGTTTATGGTGACCATCAGAGTCGTGCACCAAGTGTTCCTGACATTACACAATTAGATATGTAAAGGTGTAATTTGCAGAGAGCTACAAAGGATGGTTCCACCTAGAAAAGATCTTGAACCCACACCCATCTAAGCCTCTTTATGGTGTTAATTTTCAGCCGTTTGGCCAAGCAACCAAACCACATGCCAAGTAAATTTCCACGGTGGAAGGATATAGAACTCTGTGGAGGAAGCACGTCAGAAATGTGGATGTACTGATTTTTGTTTGTACTGGCACAGCATGTTCACTTCAGGTTGCAATCACTGCTCTGTAATTTCAAGCATGTACAAACGATGTCATCTTGACTTGTTGGGACTTGGCAGGTTCGGCTTTTGTTTGTGTCATATTATCTGTTTATTTATAGGTCTTAGGTTTTTCTTAAGCGCATTCAAAATGAAAAAAAAATATAATTTCATATGACAGCAAAGCCTGTGGGCAGGAAGGGGAGAAGGGGTCTCATTCTCATAATGTTCATGAGAACTATTTGGAATGAATGATTGACAAAGCTAATTAATCTCATGATGGGTGCAGGCTCTCCAGTTGGTTTGTATAAGAATTAATACTCAGCAAGGTTGTCTTGGGCACTTTCATAATACACATATTTGTAAATATGCTGCTCTGCTGAAACACCCTGTTTCTCAGAACTGCTGCAATATTGATAAGAGGATTTTTTTAGAACTAGGGTTGTCTCACTGCTCATTTGTAGAGGCTATAAAATTAAAAGGTAACCCTTTAGTGAAATGAAAGTTGTTAGCTAATCCCATTCTTGGGTCATGCTCAGAAAGCTTTTCTTTCCACTTAGACTGAAACAACCCAAATCTCAAAGCTGAAGAGCCACTGCAAGATAAAACTGATGGCTTCTGATCATCCCTGTGGGAACTCCTAGACCCTGACTGCTGAAGGAAGTATAGAGAACATTTCTCTGAAAAATAAATTTAGTTTTTCCAGTTGCTTTGACTTCCATTGTTCAAGGATTTTGACAGCCTTGATTTAGTGATAAAATAAGTTTGCATCTTTTTCTATTTATTTTGTCTGAAATATCTGTTTGCAAATTATCCTCTTCAGTTAATGAGTGTTTCAATAGGAACACACTGTTAGGCTCAGTACTGAGGCTGTAAAATGTCACAGTAACTTTTGGAACCTGTTATGATCAGTTTGTGGCTCTCACTCAGTAACATCAGTAGTTCTGCTCCTGATTTACCTAGGCCTGAGAGAGAGTATGAGCAAGTTGTCAAAAATAATTTTTTCTATGTGAAATAAAAAAAAAAAACACATTTGGGGGATGGAGCTCAGAAATTTTAGAAGTTGTTCCTCCTTGAGTGTCCAGAAAACAGACGAATAAAACAGGGAAAACAGTGAGAAAAGTGAATTCTGGTATTTCCTGAAGTGCCAATGGTGTTTACCTGTCAGCTGCTCTGTCCTACATTTCTGTTGCTAGAAATCCAGGCTTGAATCCTTGATTTTATTGATTGCCTCTGTTTCCTTGCTTACCTGCAAAGCTGTACCAGCCAAAACCAAAAAATATGTTTGGCAAACTGCCCCACCCCTGGAAGTAGGAAACATCCAATGCTTAGGAAAAAAATAAGACATGGAGCAGGCACTGAGGAATGCTGCCCTTTTTGCATTTGTCCAGATTTACTACAGTCTGTGGTTTAGGGTTTTCCTGAGCCAGAGGGTCACCATTAGCTGTATGCTAGCTTCTGACCAATTTTTTAATAAAAATATCTGATTACTTTTTGAATGCATTTTTCATTTTGGTCTCCTGTGGCAATGAGACCCACAGCTCATTAATGACTGGAGTATTGCATCCTCAGTACAGGAGTATTTTTTTGATTGAGGGTCCTCAATACAAGAAAAACAGATCTGATAGACCAGGTCCAGAGGAAGAATGATGAAAGGGTTGGGCATCTGTCACATAAAGAATGGCTGATAGCGTTGAGGTTGTTCAGTCTGGAGACAGCTCCAGAGAGTTCCTGTTGAGGCCTTTCAGTGCTTAAAGGGGGTTCACAAAAGGGATGGGGACAAACTTTTTAGTAGGGCTTGTTGCAACAGAACAAGGGGTAATGGTTTTAAACTAAAACATGGTAGATTCAGACCAAATATAAGGAAGAAATATTTTATGAGACTGGGGAAACAATGGAACAGGTTGCTCAAAGAGGCGGTAGATGCTCCTTTGCTGGAAACACTGGAATTTGGTCTGGATGGAACTATAAACTCAACCATCAGTCTGATCCACTTGAAGATGTCCCTGGCCATGGCAGGGGGTCTTGGACTAGATGACCTTATAAGATCCCTTCCCAAACTGTTTTATGGTTCAGCAGTTCCAAACCACTTGCAGCTGGCTGTAGACAGAGAGAATGGGATTGGGTGGACTGGATTACTAATTTGGAGTCATGCTGTATATGAAACATTAGCATATTGACAGACTCCTGAATTACATCCATCTGGTTATTGAAGTCAGTAATTGTGTGGGTATGAGAACAGGTCCAGACTGGCTGATTGTGGCTGTGAGGTGAGGAGGGCAAGTTTCTGTTGTTTTTAAAATGGGCCAGGACCTCAACATAGTATATCCCAGGGGGTCTGAGGCTCTGTTTGAGTATTAGGGGAAGATATCAAATTCCCTTTTTACTTCAAAGGTATAAGTTGAGACCACTGGGGATTAAATATTTTGACAAATGTTGTTTGAAATAAGTTTAGTTTGTGTAGATAAAGTATGGTAATTTATAAATATATTATCAAATCAGTTCACTTTACTTTGTAATTCTGGCGACAAGCTTTCTTCTCTTTTTGTTAATTTCCAATGTAAAACAACTTTGGTTCTCATTGCAAGATTGCTATTTGACCAACAATGGTAAGGTCAAGTATTGTTCAGGAAATGGCTTCTGAGTTAGTTTCCCTTCTGTTGTCTGTCAGTCATAGCAATTCTTTACTATGAATTAATGCCTAATAATCTCTTTAAATTAAGAGCCTCTTCTTTAAATGAACAGTGACTGAATCTATTTCACACCCCCTACCCTCTGGGAAAAAGAGGGAAAGAAGAAGCACTTGCAAAGTAGATAATAGAGCTCTGTATATTGTAAAGAAGTTATTGCCCTTCTTTATTACCAGTGCATTATCCAATTGAAGTACCCTTTGCAAAACAGTTTATTCAACTGTGCTCATATAAAGTACTTGTTTAGCTAAAATGTCACATCTTCTCTATTGCCACTTTTGTACTAATGCAAAAGGAAAGCTCATCCAATGACCTTGAGCCACTGTCTTCCTGTTTCTTCACATAAAATATTTATAGTCTATAAATATAGTGACTCTTAATTGATCTTTCAGCATATATTATTATAATATGCTGTAACTATTATGTCTTGTTTATTTATTCCATATATTATAGCACAGATATTTTTATCATAATTCAATAATTAGGATAATTCAATAATAATTCAAAATTCAATCATTAAAATGTAGAATACGCTTGCAGTTGGGCTTTGTTTTTCATTTTGATTTATTTGATGCACCTAAAGTTTACACAAAAGTCTGTGATGAAAAATTATCGTGTTTGAAATTTGAGTAGTTGGTCACCTTGGGACTGAAAAGTGTCCTAATTTCATATAAACAGATAATGGATTTTAGCATCCTCTCCAAAAACGTGTTCTAAAATTTATCTAAGTTTGTTCTCTTCCACATGCCAGTGCCTTGGTGTGAACTTAGCTCTTAGGAGGTGGAAGGACATGAATGAAAAGTTTCCATTAAATAAAATTTTCCCCCAAAACAATTAATGTCTTATTAATCTTTGTATAAAGGTCTTCCTGGTACATTGGCTTCCTTACCTTTATAGACCATACAGCTGATCCTGATTAGAAAATATTTCTGTCTCTCAGTGGATCTTAATTTCACACTGGAATGATTTTATACTGTGTTTTATTTAGTCAGAAGTGATATGTGAAATCTGAAGTCAGACCTGGTTTTGAGTATGAGAGAGAGCCTGCAAAAGAGAGTTATCAAGGTAATTCAGAGTCACATTTTTTTCAGATTTTTTTGGTTTAACCCCAGCTGTTTCCTGATCCCCAAACAGCCATTTGCTCACTCCCCACTGGTGGGATGAGGGGAGAGAATTGGAAGGGTAAAAGTGAAAAAACTTGTGTGTTGAGATAAAGACAGGGAAATAGGGAAAGCAAAATCCACACACATAAGCCAAGCGAAACAAGGAAATAAATCAGTGCCTCCCATGGGCTGGCACGTGTTCAGCCATCTCCAGGAGAGTAGGGTCCCATCACACACAGCAGTTACTGGGAAACACAAAGTCCTCACTTCAAGCATCCCTTTTTTCCTCCTCCTTCCCCCAGCTTTATATGCTGAGAAATGTATGAAATATTCCTGTGGCCCCTTGGGGTCAGCTGTCCCAGCCATGTCCTCTCACAACTGCTCATGCATCCTCATTGCTGGGTTGGGATGAGGAGCAGAAAAGGTCCAAGGGTTGTTCAGCAATAACCAGAGTATCCCTGTGCTACCAACATTGCTTCCAATGCAAGTCCAAACACAGCCACATGCTAGCTGTTGTGAAGAAAATAAACTCAGTGAAAACAAGCACACAGATCTGTCTTGTAACCTGGGGACACTGTCTTTGTTTGGGATGGAACAACATTCCTCTACTACTGTAACTCATTACATCCTTTTCTAAATTCACTCGTCCTATAACTCATTCCCTGTAGTCCTTTTTAATGTGTTTGTAGGATCAATTCTATCTTTAGTAGATCATGTTTTTCCATTTGCTCTGGGAAGTAATCTATAGAAAATAGTTGTACATTTCAAATGGTGAGGCTTTCACCAAAGCATAATCTTGCTGCACAGGCCTTTGCATTTTAAAAACAAATCAATTACTATGGTGTCAGCATGTTTATCATTTCATTCTTGGGAACATTTCCTTGGCATCTGTGTTTGATCTACTAGGTGTGTCTAATTCTTATAAAGCTACAGCTGTGTGAATTGGATTGCCTAGGAAAATCCACTATATTTCAGGATTTCAATGTAATACAACTTTTGTCTCATTTCTCACCTTTGAATAGTTCTGAAGCCCAGAGCGTTTTTATAACTGAATTATAGGTTTCACACAAGAACAGCCCAGATTAAAGCAACACTTCCTACCGTCTTAAAGACCAGAATGAATTTTTCCTTTTGAATTCTAGCAGAACAAAGACAGTTCAAAATCTGCCTCATTATTTAAGCCCTGAAACATGTTTATAAAGTACATTAAATAAAACAAAACAAACCCCCAAACAATCAAACATAGAAACCAAACCAAACAAAAAACCCAAACCAGTAAAAAAACCCCAACAACAATAACAAAACCCCCAAACTCCATTATTTTCCTGTTTTGCATATAAACTGCTAGTTTCACATTTAGGTACTTAGATATGAGTGTTAAAATGAAAGACAGCACTACAAACTCAATTTTTTGTTGTCATTTGGGGTTTTATTTAGGTTTTGCTTGGTGGTGGGGTAGCTGTCATAGAGCAATCTGTTTTTCTCAGAAACTGCTATTTCCAGTTGTATCTTTAATAATTCAAGCCTTGATCTCTATTTGATAATAAGGTTCCATTTTGAGATTACAACAATGTGCATACCACCAGTCCTGCTTTATATAAAAGCAATACCTGTCTGCATTATGTAAATATTGAGTATTTGAAGCATCTTTATTTCACTAGGGTTTCAGTGTGTAACATCCAACATTATTTTAATTTCCAGAACAAAATGCCAGGTAGTTTCTTTCAGACCAATAGACCTTCCATCATGAGGACCCGTGTGGGGACCCTTTGTGGAGATGACTTTAAGTCATTCTGAGGGATAACAGCCTACAGCAACAGGATGAGAAAGGCAGAGCTTTTTTCTATCCATTCTCGTGTATGATGGTGACAGAAGGAAGTTGACTGTTGAAATTCTTCCATGACACTTTCCAGCCCAGATTAAAGCATGAGATGAACTGAGGATCAGAGGCTGTGGGGGTGGATCCTTTTCTGTGATGCTTTTCTGCAAAATTAAATATGTTCCTCTCTAGTGTAGCCAAACCTGCCTGTATGTTTTTTGGCTCTTTCTGCTCAGACATCCTTCCTGCACTTGTGAGAGAAGTGGTCTCACTGAGCTCCTGGATTTCTCCTGGTGTTTTGGTGTCCACGTGACCCAGAATCATTGCCTATATGGGTAGTTTGATCCAGCTAAGTAGCTCCTGCAATGGAGGTGTCTAGTCAGAGATGGTCAGTGACAGGTTGGAAGGTTCAGAACCTAAATCTAAGGCCAATGACCACTCATGCAGACCTCATGAGATAGTTTTCCCCTCAGGCAGTCTGCAATTTGAGCTTTCTTATCACCAAGGTATAACAAGAACATTTTGACTGGCATTACTATAGTTTTTCAGAGAGACAAGACAGCAAAAATTAAATCTCCTGTCAAGGAAACCAAATTTAACATAGCAGAATTTATTGATCTATGAAGTGAGAGAGTTAAGATGTCTGTAGGATGTGGAACAAAATAATCAGATTCTGCTCTCTGATTCAGACCTCTGAGGAGGTGAAGTTTCTCACTGCATCCATAGGAACATTCAATCTCCTTTCATTTTTTCTTCTGCATACATAAACTGTGCTGGGGATCTTTGAGCAGGAGCTTATGCTATATGACAGCTGTGGGCTGTGTGAATCCTCTCATCTGGCAAGGTCTTCATCAAATGGAGCAGTGTCATCACTTAGGAGCTAGAAGAGTGAGGAAGTGGTATTCAACCTGATGGAAGGAGCACGGTGCTGGGGTGTCCATGGACTGCTTGTGAGCTGTTGTGGTGCCCTTCCTTTTGCCAGGCCAGAGTTGTCTCAGCCTAGACAACTTGGGAAGTGAGTCTCAGGTCTTAGATGCTTGCCCAGCCTAGCCCTGCACTGCAATGGGAAATGTTATTTCTCGTCTGTGATTCATCCCTGAAAGGCCCCCCTGTCCCCTTCCAGACCTCTTGATCAAATAGTGTGTCCCTTGAGCTTCTGAAAAATTTTGATTTTTATGACATGCAGACTGACACTGGCTTAGACTATGAGCAGATCATTAGTAGGCACATCACTCACACCAAAGCTGAGAAGGATTCTATTACAGGCTGCCCTGAGTGCTGCTCAGCCAATAGCTTTCTTTCTGTACGGCTGAGGCATCATTGTAAGGAGCAGCTTGTACCTCTTTTGTGACTTTGTACCATGGCCCACAGTTATAAATGCACCTGAATACAATGAGGCTTCTGTGCAAGGCGTGTTCTGGCTGGAGCAGGCACTGCATTATCCTCCTGTTTCCGTGTGCCCTCGAATGGAGAGGAAGCCATCCATCCATCCAGCTGCACTGGCTTGTCACACAGAGCCTTTTCCAGTGAAGTGCATTCAGAGTACATAACAACATCTTACTCTTCAAAGACTGTGTTTCATTCTTATTGCAGGGACTGTAAAAACTATAAGAAATCATCTGGTTATGTAGAGATGAAGCTCCCTCCACTCCAGTAAAAATGCACGATTTTAGCAGAACTGTGAAGTTTGACATTGGGAAAAAGGGTGAAAAATCGTGGCAGCAGGGCTGCCATTGACACCCAACAGGAAGCTGACCTCACCTTTGTGCTTGTGCTGCTGTTGGCCTGTGTTATTCACCAATCCATAGTTCCCAAGAAAAAAGCCCCCTGAGCATCAAATCAGTAGCATGGAAAATTCATGAGTTATTCTAAAGCTTGCCAAAAAATAAGGAAGAGACCAGCCATGCCCAGGATATAGCCCATTGGTCAGTTAAGATGGCCTGTGCTTGAATCCCTCCCAGCTGTGGCTGGGAATCTGAGGCTTCTCAGATCAGTGGACCTGCAGCAGAGATGAACCCACCCTGCCATTTGTTGTGTGCTATCCCCACCACTGTTTCAAAGCTCCAGAAAAAAAACTAAACAAACAAAACAAAACATCCAAATGAACCCAAACTATGATTTACACACTGACAACTCAACTGGAGACTGTTACTTAGACTGTGACAGGAAGAACACCTAATAGAGGAAGTTTAATGAGGTTAGATGGAGGAGGGAAAAGAACATTGGAGATACTGTCCTTTAAGATACTTTGCAAGCTTTCTAGCCTCTTAGTTTCCTTTGATTATAGCAGGAGTCATGCAGCTAAATCTTTCCACAGTGGTTTAGAAGTTACTCTACTGGATTTAGACTGAGCCTTCTATGGCTTTTCTGACATTAGTTGGCGCTTGTCCTAAACATTTTTTCTACAGTAAACTTTTCTTTCTTCCATCACTTTCTTCTGAGTGTTTCTTTCCTGAATGTGTGTGGTTTCTTTCATTTTTGGGTTGATACTGTAGTGATTAATATCTTGGTAAAAGCCTTCCTTGACTGACTTTTTCTAATATTGTTGGCTCTTTGAGCTGTTCAGTTCATGTACTGCAAATCCAGAAGAGATTTCCAGCTTCACTTTGTCTTATTATAGAAGGCAGCTTAGTATTAGATTATTGAGCTGTTGATAGAGCGCGTCAGGGATCACTTCAGAACTACACAAAGCAACAGGAAAGGAAAACAGGCTGTGTTACTTAGACACTAAGAACTTAGAATACAATGGATGATACTAGAAACAGAAGAAAATCAAGGAAGCATTTGATAGAAAATACATATTGTATATATTTCTGGAGCAGAGGATCCTGCAGTCCTGGTCAGAGTAATCAGAAATTCTACGATCCCTTTAACTAGTGTATTGACAAGCTAAGAGATGGAGGGGAGGCGGGCATGAGGGGATTCCTAGCTGTTTCAGTATTTTTCTTTCTTATTTTCCTAATTTCCATAGGAATTAGGATCTATAGTTATTGCTTGTATCTCATACCGATGTTAATAATCCATTTAAAACTTAAGAGTCTTCTGCTCTCCCTCTGAAAGATAACTGCATTTAAGTCCCATGAGTTTGTCAAAATAGCTCCCAGTATAACTTAGTTATCTAAATAGATAACACCATCCTTTATCTAGTAGGTATAAATGTCAGGGCTCACATGCCTGGATTAGCACTTGCTGGTGACATGGATACCACAGTAATCATCCTAGAAATAACCTGACATCTCTGGAATAATTAGTAAACTCTTGGCTGTTTATGTTTTGCTGAAATAGGGTTTGGTAATGAGCAGCCCATGTAAGAGGACAGACACAGCTGATAGCAGTCTGGTTTGGCAATAGATGTAGCCAGCTAATTAGAGAAACAAATTAATGGTGTTGGTTACACCAAGTTGGGAGAAGATTGGAAAGCTAATAGTGACATTTAATATTGCCTTGGTTTGGAACAACAAGTGTCTGCCAGGGAAAAGCTGGAGCTTGCCTTGGAATGGAGAATGTAAACCCCCTCCCTCCAAATTGCTGTAGTTTTGAAATTAAGGGACTCTCAGGCAAAGATATGGGAATAGGAATAACAGGTTTTTACTAGGAATATTAAAAATTAAAATGTAGGCACAAAAAAGCCAAACAAACAAAAGGAAAACACTGACAGTCAGAATACAACACGATAAGGGTGTTGGGAGCAGTCAAATGAAATGCTCCTGGACTTGTGACAGATGTGGCTCTGCTGGAGCAGAGATGATCCTGTAGAAGGATGAGTTTTCCTCTGAAGGTCCAGTGGTGGTAAGATGGGTCAAGTATTCTCTGGGAATCCAGTGCAAACAGGCTGTCCTGGTGTTCTGAATCTCAGCTTTTATCCAGGTAGGAATGCTTGGCTCCTCCCCCTGGGTGGAGCATCTCCCAGTGGGATGATGTAATTGTATCAGTCATGCAGTGAGCCTCGATGGCCCATTAACAGCAGATATCCCCTGGAGGGAGGATGGGTCCTGAAAGAAACAAAGAACACTGCCCCACCTGGTTTAACAGCTGTCCTGTTAACAGAAGACACCAGTCCACTCCCCCCTGGAGTTATGGGGAATGGGTTAAAGAAAAAACACCTCTCCAACCATTTTCAAAAGATGGTGATAGAATACATACTTTTGGTTACATGTTGCATTGCAACCCAAGAAAAATACATTTTGACTTAGAGGTAACATGTTGGAGACAGAGTTGAAAACACATTGTCTAAAATTTCTTTGTGGTAATCACAGATTATTTTTAATGGTCCTCTGAAGCAAAATAAATTTTAAAAATCAGGGTAAAGAAGACATCCATTTCATTTTATATAAAGTTAAGTAAATGTTACACTCAGAGCAAGAGTTGGAGAAATTCAACTTTGAGCAGAGGGAGAGTTAATATGAGACCTTAAGTGATAGCTATCTCTTGGTCAAGTGTGATGAAATAAAGATATTTCAGTACATCCTAATAAAGACAAATACTTCTGCACATGAGTTGAATGTCTTGTTTTCCCCATTACCTTATCCAAACTTTCATTTTTGTATCTAAATCCCTAGTGACTCTTAGTTTAAGGTCCCAAAAAAGAGGTAGACACCTGCCAAGTTTCAGATCTGGGCTCACTGTGATCTATCCACACTCAATACCAATATTTACCTGAAAAAGGGAGTGAATGTGGAAAAGGGAAGGTACATGTATTGTACACATGTATGTACATACATGTGATCAGCCCACTTTAATTCAGGGCTCAGTTAAGGCATCTTTGCATCTTTGTGTTTCAGCACCTAAGCTTTTATTCACAGGGCCAAATTTCACAGCTTCAGTAATTGTTTTAACGAGGCAGGTAGAAGGGTGAGGGAGAACACAGGAAGCCATCAAAAAAGAGAAGAAGATCTGGCAATTACTGTCTTTGCAATAGCAGGCTGAGGAAGACATGTCTAACCACAGAGCACAGCTCAATCCATCTGTCTTGCTCTTGAGAGACTGTTACAGTGGACAAAGACCCAACAAGAAATTATGCCATCACAAACCAGAATAGTTTCAGGTAGATTTGCAAGCAAATACTGAAAAAGTGAATGGCAGGTGTGTCTGTGGAAGTAAATAAATTATTTTTATTTTGCTAGATTGTTTTCCCTTACAGTAGTTCCATTTTTGTTGGCATGGGAGTGTAAATGTTGATATATTGGACTTGAACAAAGCCTGTCTTATCCAACATCCCATCTCTGCTGACAGTGGTCAGTACATGCTCAGTGTCTGCAAAAGGCACATACAGGGTAAACCTTCCCCTGATGCATTCTTACAGCTTCCAGCAGCCAAGGGCTCAGATTCTTTATGAACATTCTTGGCCTCCACAGGCATTTGATTGACTGTTTGCAGTGTTTTGGTCCAGTATTTGCTTCCTTTGAGGGGATTGACTGGGGCCCTTTTTGTTCCAATGGGCTTTTTTTTTTGTTTCAGAATAGGAGAGGAAAACACCTGGGGTCTGAGCTTCTGCCCAGGTGTCTTGCCAGTTGAAATCTCAGTTTGCTTGTCTTTTTCAGTTGCACAGGTGATTTGATGATGCATGTATGGGGAAGTTCAAGCTTGTTTTTTTTTCAGTGTGGTAAATGCAATGGAATATGTTCCACATGGACTAGGTCATTATCACTTATTATAGTTATTGATAAACTGAAAAAACAACTGATTAAAACTTGCACTGTGCTAAGCCTTCTGATCAACTTTGGACAGGTAATTTTTCTAATATTTTGAAGCTGAGTATCATAAGTGAACTTCTTGAATAAATGAAGATAAATTATATATAGATCTGAATGTATTTTTATACATACATACATGTATATGCATATCTGTAAAGAGGCAGAGAATGTGCTCTTCTAGGTTGGAATTTTCAGTCTTTTAATATTCAGGAGCAGTGCAAAAATGAACAAGACCTAGTTTGGGTATTGAGATTTTAACCTAATTGAAGTACCATCCTTTTTGTTTTTAAAAGTGCTGGATGTGTGACCTGCCGTATACTAGCAACTAAGTTTGGCTGGTTAGAAATCTTTAGCTACTTTACTTCTGTAATTATTGACATGAAAAACATATTATTTTCCCTGCAGTATAACACTGGTTTCCTCAAGAAAAATTATGGTATTATTTTACTTAAAATAAAATACCAGTCTTCCCTTTTTGTTTGTGATCACTCTATAACAGCCCCTAGCAGTTTTAGGCAAGTGAGATGGTATCTGTACAAACTGAAAGAGGACTACATCCTTTGCCATCATTTGTCTCCCTAGAACTGGCCTTCATTCAGTAGGCTCAGTATTCTATGATTTAATGTGAAAGCTGTACCAGTTGGCCAGATCCTGAAGCCTTGTTGGTTTCTCAGGCATTATTAATAGCTTTCTTTGTAGGTTCTTATCCACATGACTTGCTTTTAATGAACTTCAGATACCCATTCTGCTCGTGTCAGTCTCCCTGGCTAAAGAAATACTAGAGTTTCAGCTACACAGTCTTCCAGAAACAGAAATGAAACCAAGTGAGTTTTTTTTAAAACATTCTTAAAAGTAGATTGGTGAATTTGACATTGGGGAACTAAAGGGGGACTTTGAAATATTGCTGTTACACATTAGCCCTAGAACTATGTTCTAGGGTCTGCAAAGCTTAAAGCTACAGACATTTATTTCAGCACTCCTTACTACGGTAGAAGTTCACTAAATGGTGAAAAAGCCTCTGAGGAAACACTGATCTTAAAAACCCCCTTAAAGACCCCTGTACTTTTTTTTATTGAGGCAGAGAAGACGTGACTGTGTCTGTCAGTCTTACAGTCTTACTGACAATGCCACCTTATTCACCATTCATATTCAGGATCTCCTTGACCAGAAAGATTGGTATTCATGTTCACATATCTATAGATACAGAAATAGGCTTAAAATTGCATGAGTGAGGCTGAATTCCAGACGTTGTGTAATTTACCAAGAATGGTACCTTTTGGTGTCTTAGACTTGCAGCTGTAATTCACAGTGCTTAATTTGACTTCAGATATTACTTGAGTTGAGCCAAAAGGATTGTCTAACAATAACCAGTTTGGCTATCTGGGAGTCTGTCACCATTGAAACTGGATAAATTTCCTTCAATGTGTTGCTCAGAGGTTGTCTGTATGTTATTATTATGAAAGCCATCTTTAGTCATCATCTTTGGAAAGAAATGTGAAAACAATCTCTGTAGTTTTCTCTGTGGTTTAAATAATGTCTCTTGTCATGCTTTACATGTCTCCCTTTTTCGGCATGGTCTAATTACTTGCTTTCTTAGATGGTTTTGGAAATCCTTGAAAAGCTCTGTCATCTCCATGCCATAGCTGAGGTGTATGAAGTTCAGGGGGTCATGGCGTTTGGGCTAAGGAGGTCCCTGTATTCAGACAGACAGAGGACAAGAGCTCCTGTGGGAGCAGGAAGAGTCCCTGTGCCACATCTTTCCACGTTTTCACAGTCTTGATGTTGATTGCTTCTCTGTCAATATCCAGCTCCTGCTAGTTCTGTCCTGGGACATATAAAGCTGGGAGCAGCCTTGCCTGGAGGAGCTGCCATGGCCTGTGCAAGTACTGGGCTGGCAAACTCCAGGCTAGTCTGTTCTACACCAGCACTGACCCTCTCTTGAAAGAGCTGTCTCTCTCCCTCCATCTCTCTGGTCAAGTGTTTATCTGTAATTTCTGCTGCTTCTCCCCTTTCATAATGCATTTGCCTCTTCTGCAGAGGATCTCAGTCTTGTTCTTTCATACTCCATTAAAAATGCAATAGCTAAAATAATTTTCTTTGCTTGTGACTTTCACTTAGTCATTACTCTTTGAATTGGCTCCTTGGATCCTTATCTTCTAGATAAGATTTCAGGTTAGACTCCTCAATTCCAAGGTCTCTGCTCAGTTCCAGCTTTCATTACTCATCTCTTTTATACTCCACTGTCCTTCTGACTGCTTCAATCTAGATTTTGGTTATGTCTTCCCCCATGAAGTCCTGCACTATCACTAATTAAAGGCAATGAAGCCATGCATTCCCTGCCATTCACCGAATCTGAAGATCTGGCATTTGTTCTGCCAAGGGTTTGCTGTAATCCAGATAGGTGAGAGAAAGAAATCTGCTTTTGCTCATCCTCACAGGCAGTGGCAAAACTGACAGGCCATTACACTCAACTCTTTTCAGAAGTTAAAGTCTTTGATCACTGTCTTGTAGCTACCATCCAGAGTAAAACTGATAGATTCTTTGGAAAACACAGAGCAGAAAATCTGGCTGTGGTTTGTCCAATTTAATCCAAATCCCTGGGGCTATGATGGGACAACAACTCTACCAGAAAGAAAGGAAAATTACTGCAATGTGTGATAAGGTTTTCAGAGTGGGAGAAAATGTAGGAGAAAGCATGGAAAGAGGCTAGTAATTTACACATTCTTATTTCCCAGGAGAGATAAGACACAGAAAATTGTTTAAAATAATCTGTAATTTTTTACTTCTCTGACTTTTTATACATCTTTCTTTCTTCTCTTTTTAGTGGCTGGTTTCAGGGTTTAATCTCCATTAGGGTGAAATCTAGGACTTCTCAATTTATTGGTCTGTAACTCATGACTATAAGCAGTGAAGCAACACCTTGGACAAGTCCATACTGAGTGGTAATGGTATTGTACAAAAAGTGGTAAAACATAGGTGTATCTGCTTTAAAAAAATATACCTCTGCCATGAAAATATACATAAAATTAGTGATGGCCTCCTCTTGCTACTTCTGTTGTCCTGCAGGAAAAAAAAAACTTTGTTCAAAACTGGTTATAAACAGTCTGCAAAAGAGGAACTTTTGTATGCATATGTGTGTATGTATGCATGTCTGTGTGTCCAAATATACCTTTATCAATGAGCTGCTCATTATGTTCACCATGAAAGGGCCTGAGGTCATTATTTAATTAAAATACCTTTTTCTTCCTCCATCAAAACCACATGGATCTAATTTGCATGAGGCTTTAAACTCCCTGCCCTCAATGTTTCTGTAATAGTAGCTCTGGAGAAGAATTTCTGTCATTTAGTATTGATGACTAAAGGGTTAGCAGTAGGGGAAGAAAGAGGGGGGGAATTATCTTGGTAGGCTTGCCCTAGTCAATCGATGTAACAGCTACTTGGGTGGTATAAGGTTTCTGGGATGTATGTGACCCTTTAATGCTTTCTCTTGCCAAAACATCTGGAATCAAAAATGCAATTGTTGGACAGCCACACGTGTTAACAAAACAACCAGACAGAGAAAACAGGCTGAAGGGGGGAAAAAACTCTAAAACTATGATAAGGCATCGTTGTTACAACTAGGAAATTAGACATTTAATGTTGTACTTCAAAGTAAGTAATTTTATTATGGCATACATGAATGGTTTGATTTATTGTGCACCAGAGCAAGGCTGTAGCAGATCCCCCTCCCTGACAGGGGAAAATACATCCATTGTCCAAGAAAGCTGTATGCTAAGTGATTTCAAAAGCAGCCTGCAGATAAGAAGAGAATCTTGTTCCTCCCTGCAGCACCACTCATTACACACACAAAGAACTCTGAGAGGCTGCTTTTAGGACCACAAAGTATGATTTCTGCTGATACTGTAACATTTTTGGACTTGAAAGGAAGTAAAAGATACCATGGTTTTCACGGCAGGGCTATAAAAATGAGTTCAAAAGATAATGCCTCTGGCATTATCCAGAAGGTTGTTTTTACCCGAGAGGTAAGCAGAAAAGATGGCTTTCTCTCCCATTAGTACTGACCCATATTGTATGTAGATGGATAATCACAGAGTCAGCCTTCACCAAATCATACCATGGCTCTGTGAGTGCCCCAACACGTGTTCTGCATCTGGTCAGCACTGGCACCCTTAAAATGACTGGCAGACTCAGCAACCACACAGAGCTTCCATCTCCAAACCTTTGCTGAAATGAGGGAAACTGTGGAGAGTGGGCTTTCAGGAGATGAATCAGCTCTAGAATCTTGCCTTCACTGCATTCAAAATCTCATCACTTGGCAACTTTAATGCTCTAAGTATAATCTTTAAAAATGTTTGGAAAATGTTCTTAAACATGTTTCTGAATCCCTTTGTATAGTGGAAACATTTTAATAAGATTAAATGTGGGGAAAGCTGGCACAAAAACTGTTTGAACAAGTGTGCCTGTGATTTCTTTTCCTAAGGTAAGTACATCTAAGATTAGGAGTCTTAACAACTGTGCTGGTGAGTTCTGGGTGTTGTTTATTTGAGAATGTTAATGTGCTGCTTGCAAAGCCAGAAACTTTGGAAGACTGAAAAACTGGGATCTGAGATAAAATTATCTGAGAGAAATTAAAAAACATAAGTGGTGCTGAAGAGGAAACCTGAGGCAGAGAGTGTTTTCTGAATGCCAGGACAGGAGAGCTGGGGTGTTCTGCTTCATTCTCTCCTTCCGCTCTGACACCCTCTGACCTTTGGATGAATCAATTAGCTTCTCTCTACTTCACTTAACATTTTTTTTAAAGGTGACTTCCTGCTTCACAGCAGGGACAGAGAGGAAAGGAGGTGAAAAATTAGCTTTAATTATTTTTGAAAGAAATAAAAATCAGATCCTTAGAGAAAAGTGTCTTTGTTCTAAAAGTATTATTATAATATCACAGAAAATGAAAGATAGCGTAGAGTGTTAATTTTTATCCCAAATCAGAGTAGATAAGAAAGAGCCCCTTGCCCCAAATCCTGCCCAGAAAGAAAGTCCCTCTGCACATGCTTCTGTCTCTGCAGAGGGTGAGAGAGCAAACAGCACATGAGAGTTTAGCCCATCTGGTATTCGAGGTGCTCAGGGACTCTACTTCACCAGCCCTGGTGTGAAAGAGCCTGCCCAGGAAGAAAGAACAGAACTCCAAAGTTCAAAACAGAGCTGGCAGGACAACTGCTTTCTTTCCTGAAAGGTGGAAATTTCTTCAACTTCCACATTGTCAGAAGTATCAAAAGGTCACTAACATATCTCATGTTACTGGGGAGGGGTAGATGAGGACTGATCAGCTTTGGGGTGGTATGTTTATAAAATCTGACCTTCAGTTTCAAAAATCAAAGGCATTCCTCTCAGTCCATGCATCAGAGAGAGACTTCCTTGGAGTAAAAAGTTTCATCCTGTGCCAACAGGACCTGTGAGGGACTGTTTTATTGCCAGGAGGACAGGGAGAAAAAGCAGGTGATTTATTTAAGTACGGGGCAGTCAGTCTCCCAGAAGAGAGAGAGCCTATCTCAGCCTCCAAATTCTCAGCTAATGAATGAGCCTGGGAAACTGGAGCGAGATCAAAGTCTCTTTACGACAAAATTGCTGACATTCCTGAAATATCTGAGAGTTCCTCTATTCACACTGAGTATGAATCAAGTTCACTGACACACAGAGCGCCGACAATGGGGCCGTCAGCTGCATTGTTACCTTGACTCTCAGCTTATCGCCCTGCCTGACCTCTGCCTAAAGCAGTTAAGAAATTACTGCTTCTTCACCCATTGTTCTCTTCCGCATGAAGATGTCAACGTTCAAGATGTGTAGCAACAAAAAAAAAAAGGGGAAACCTTCAAAATGCCGGCTTAAGAATATGGGGTACAGTGTTTAGGTTGCTGCAGCGTGACAGGGTAAATGATCTTAAAAGGAAAAAATAGCCACAAAGGATTTCTAAATCTAATGTGTTCTCCATGTTCTACATGTCAGCAAAGTGAGGGTAATTCCTGAAAGGGATTAAGTCCATTTCATGTAAGAAGCTGCAAGGTGATACATGACCTCCTTTGAGAGGGGAAAATGCCCCAGGTTTCAGTCAGTGGTTCTATAGCCTGTCATGCTATTGGAGTTCAACCTAAGATCTAGGTAAATGGATCCAAGATCAGAGTAAAAGGGTAAAAGAGATATATTGCCAACAATAGGATATTTGCATAATTCCTTCCATTGCTTTTTGAAAATAATTCTGAAAAGTATATTCTATTTAAAAGTAATTAAAGTATAACTTTGACTGTTGATTATAAACATTTGAATTCCCCCATGTTTAGGCATTATAAAAGTTTTACAAAACAGAAATAGAGAAAAAAGTGCACCTAGCTGAAGGGCTTTCCAGTGTGCTAATAGTCAGGGAACATGATTCTGAGCTAGTCTGTCACAGGCCAGCAAAGCTTGCTGGATAGCAGCACACTTGGTTGATGTTGGGACTTTATCCAACAATGGCACATGTCTTAATGACTCAGAAAATTAGCAATTAATTTTAATAAGTCTCTTGAGAGTGGTAGCAGCAATGCAACTGGCCCAATTCTCTTCTGTATCTCAGAGGCAGTATGTGTCAGCAGGACACAGTTTTCTAGCTGCTGTAGGGCTTCCTTCCCAGCACATCTGATTCTTCCTCAACAGGGGGAACAAAACTTTGCAAATTCAGTCAGCAAATTTACCTTCAGCTTGCAGCTGACTTATTATCGACATGTAAAAAGGACTACTTTAATTAAACAGGTGCCAAAGTGCTTAGTATTTTCAAGGGATACATTCTCATTAGAAAAAAATCTACACTACAAATCTGCTTCCTTCAGGAACAAACTTGTGAATTTGGACCCTCAGAAGTTGTGATTAGTCTCACAAGTGTTCTCTCAGTCCTCCTTTCATTTACCTTTCTCTTTAAGCTTGCCACACAAGGAAAGTTAAACTGTATTAAAAGTATCTTGCCATGTCACTTCGTCTGTCCAAATCCAACTGAACAAAGAGGTGACTTTCCTTTTATTTCCAGGCATTGCTCACAGACAACTTCTTCCAAGACCTCTGCCAAGCATTGTGGACAGGAGACCTGTCTTACACTTCAGTCATGCTCCATGCAGTATGCAGCTATTTCAAAAGTTTCTGTTGAGTTTGTAACTCATTAAACCTCCAGAGGTTAATGGAGTGGCTTTCAGTGTGTGGTGCTCTGGGTTTGTACAGGCATAAATAACAATCTTATCACTAACACCCTGTACCTGGCCTCAGAGTTCATTGTTAGGAAGTATTACTTATCTGCTGCACTCCCAGGCCTGGTAAATGTAATCCACATTGTTTGTTTCACATCGTGGCAGGTTTCTTAATGCTGAGAACAGACTGCTGTGGAAAATCTGCTGTGTTACAGTTTTTACCTGTGTTCCTGTAATAGCACTTTGTGGCACAAGTTATGTAGATAATGATGATGATAGCTTTTATCCTTTTGTGATTGTCCTATGATGACTTTATCCTATAAATAGGATATATTTACATATATCTTATCTCCATGGGCAGCAAGGCATATCCCAGGACAGCTGAAAAAATACTTATTAGTGCCTTAAGGGGCTTGAAGATGGCAGTGAGGTATACCCTTGAGAGACTGAAATGGCACTCAGCAAAAGACCCACAAAAGATATTCTGATCTTGCCTTGAAAGAAATTTACTTGCTATGTGCTGTGCAGCATTTGCATGAACCGTGGGTGAGGTCCTGAGCCCTGCCTGGTGAGGGGACAGATGCTGGCAGAGCAGATCTAGTAATTCAGCACTAGCTGAATTACTCACTTCTACACACCATATTCATGAGCAATGGTGCAGAGGTACTGGCCTCCTTGTTGGCTGTGAACCTGCAGTATCAGCCTCCTGACATTCATCTTTTAGAGGGAATGCCTGAGTCTTGGCACTGATAGAGGTGGCCTCAGGGGGAGTGAAATGACAGGCAATTACTGCTCACTTATCTGTTGTCATAGCAGTGAAGCTAATATACTGCTCATTTTTTTTTCTCTCCTCCTTGCACTTTTGATCAGTAACCTGTGCAGCCTAGGAGATTTTAGGGGTGATAAATCCCTTCCTGCCACTGGCTTGCTTGCACACTAATACATGGAAACAAGGATGCCTCAGAGCTAGTCGTCAGTGGTGTCAGCACTTGCTGTGTCATACTAAATTTCTCACTTTGGAAAGGGTTTTGGTCCTGACCTGTATTTAACAGCTGAGATGATGAGGAAGCTGGGAGTTATTGATGGCAGGGTCTTACAGAAGGCATCAGAAATACTAACTCTGAAAAGATTTCCTGTTTGCTGCATCTTCTCTGTGAGTACCCTCTTAAGGAATAGAGTCCTCATACATTTCTCTGTACAGTGGCCAGTGCAAAGACATCCTAATCATATCTGAGACCTGTGTGTGCCTGTCCTACAAACATAGGAGCAAAATCACAGGAGTTTGGGAAATAGGAGGAAAGCAACCTTTGTAAATCACACATGCTGCTTTCTAGGTAGGCGCCAACATTTTTAGGCGCCCTGGGTGTTACAATAATGATTTCATGAGTCATTATCTTGAAGGCATGATGCATGAATAGTAAAAAGAAATTTGTTATCAGAGCAGCAAGACCTTCAAAATCTCTGGTGCTAGAAGGAAATTCCCAGCCTGTGAAATCTGAGCAGGATAGGCAGAAATTTCCATTTTAGAGAGCTAGATGACACTAATTGATTCAGCAAAGAATGATTTTCTTTCCAGCTATTGATACAAGTTAGAAAGATACATTCTGTGGCAGCTATGGTATGTTACTCTATTATCATGGGAATTTCCTACACTGAAATACTTAGTGGTGGGATGCAGGCAGATCTATTTGGGAATAGTTTTTGTGAGAGGACTTGTGTTCAGATCCCAGTTCAAACAGCCCCAATGCTTGGGAGAGCTCCCAGTGCACTGTTGGATGGCACCTTGCAGTACACAGGGTAAAAGCAGACCAAAGGCTTTGTGTACTTCAGCTAGGCACATTTGTTGGAGAAGAGTAATCTGGGATTCATAAAATGCTGTATATGAGGTGTCATGCTGATCCTAAATATAATGCCCTTCATGAATTTTGTGAGAGACTCCTTACAAGTGTCTTTTCTCATAATGGAAGCATATGCTTTTGAAATGACAGCTATTTCCACAGAGTAACCCTCCGGTGGCTGTAACCCTTCCCAAAGCCTCCCCAGCTGTGCAGTGCAAACATTGGCATTCAGCTGCACTGATGGCCTCTGATGCCCCCCTAGGCCTCCAAGTGAAGCATACTGTGATCACTCTCCCATGGCAAGATACATCATGAGACTTCAAGGGCTTCTGTATGGAAGAGAACATTTTTTAAGTGCTGAAAGACACTTGAGAGGAAATGCGAAACAATCCCGGCACTGTCTTGAAATTCATATCCCACTCCATTGCATCAGTCTTTCAAAGAATGATATCATTTTTACTTTTTTCATGTTGAAATAAATCAATGGTGTAATTCAGAGTCTGAGCTAAAGCTCATTGAGGTGGAGGCTGTGTTACTTTTTTATAACCTCAGCAGGCTTTTCACTCCGACTAAGATGCCATTTTCTCCATGTATTGGTTGTGTATGTGTCTTAGTGCCAATTCACCTTCACAGCCCTTTGCATCAATCCATCTTCTGTCACAAATATGGCCCTGCACTGGGAAAGGAGGATTATCTCTATATTCTGATTCCGTTTCTAAATTCTGTTCCAATCCCATGATTAGCTTTACGTAGGCAGACTTTTGCATCACTAATTCTACTGATGAAAAAAAGGGATTTGCATGCTAGGAAAACTATCAAGACTTTTCCTACACTTTCTATACTTAGTTAGGGCAAGCAGTGTGGACTTTGATACTGCAAACAATTTTGCATGCAAATGATTCCAACTATATCAAAAGTTAACTGATTTTAATGGTGCAGCTGCTAGGTAAAGCCATTCTACAAATATTCTTCATGGATGGAAGAACATGGGTATTAATATGTGCTGTGGAAAATGATGAGAGTCCTCCATTAGGGACAATTATGCAGGACTGCAGCTTTTTTGTGCCCTTTTGTTCACAGAGGCTAGGACCTCGCCTTAATATAATTTTGGTGTTTTTTAACGAGCATTAGCATGCTGAGGTCCAGAGCAGAAATTTAGTAAATGTAATTTAGATGTAAATGTGAACATTTTACATGTGAACATCAGGGATAAACTGCTGCCTGTGCAGTGTATTGAGCATTCAGAGGTGCAAGGAGATGGAGCAGCCAAGGCTGGAGCCCAGCCTGCCAAGAAGAGGGCAGTACTCCCTCCCTACCTGGGCTCGTACTGGAGTCAGTGGTAGTGCCTCCCTGGTGCTCTGCTGCATATCCAAGCATGGGATTACTGAGCAGGACTGTGGAGATGATGTTACTTTTCTAGGGAACAGAAGGCTGTGCCAAATCCAGTAGCTTCATTTCAGGACAGCACTGGAGATCTAGGAGTGGACCACAAAAGAACAAGAGGCTTTCAGGTCTGGCAGGTGTGCCTTATGGAAAAAAATGTAGGAAGGTCTACCTAGTCTGTCAAGCAGAGAGAGAAGACTAAAACGTGACTTCTTGCACTTGATACAAAACTACACCAAAAAACCCCCAATTTTCAGATAGGAGAGAGAGAATGACATAACAAATCTAGTAGACAACTGATGCCTTAAGCTTTAGTTTTCATTTTTTCAGATTCTATGCTGCCCAGGGATGCAGTTTTGAGCCTCATATTAAGTGCCAGTCAGCTCTTTTCACAGAGTAGGTAGACAAAACAAATCCTTTTCCTGATGAAGACCAAGGACAACTTTCAAAGCACAAACAATGGTGGACTGGAGGGAGGAACAAGAAGGATGATACCTCACAACCTGAAGCTGTAGTTGGACAATTAAACCCCAATATGCAAATGGACCAAAACATATAAAAGTGTAAGACCTCATGACCGGTCAGTCATTTTGTGACCATTCTTTGTCCACCTTGGGTGTAGCCCTGGTCAGGTTCCTGTCCTGGCCAAGATGCATCCTAAAGGCCTTTCAATAAATATCTACCTTATTCTCTAGCTCTGTCCAGTTTCTGTTTCAGGTCAGCCTTCCTAAGGCATCAAAACAACATAACAAAATTTGATGGCAGGTGGCTGCTGCTGGACAAATTCATAGATACCCATGAGAGCAGTTGGCTACTGGTCCTGTTTATCTGGGAACATGAGTTACTTCATGAACTGTTAATTGAAGAACATGTTGCATTGCAGAAATTACGTTGTATTTCACCCACAAGACATGTTTTTGACAGAGAAATTATTCTTGAAAAGGAAGGATACTTGGACTACACTGCACAGAACAAGTAGGATAATCTTGTCTTTTCCTGGCCTGAAATCCTCTAAAATTATGAAAATGGATAAGGAGTATAATAAAGGCATATTTTTCCCTTTCCATTTGACAGATCCTCCAATGTGATACAGAGCACCACATTCCATTATGCAGGATGGCAAATATTTTGTATTCTACCAGCTTCACTAAAGGCTTATTGAAACGAGACACAGACGCTTGAACATGAAAACTGCTGACATTTTCTGTTAGCTCACCTTATGGAACTAGCATGGCATTTTGCCTGTGGCTTTTTCCCACTTTGCCCACTTTTTAGAAAGAGACACTGACACTTCTTACAGCCTTTCTCTCAATTATCATTTTGCTTGAGGCAAAACTTTTAACCCAGGCTCTGTTCTCCTGCAGGACAGATGCAAACTTGGGGACTATGGTGCAAGTTATTTTTAGATACTGTATCTGCATAAAGAGGGCAGAAAATCCACAAATTAAAAGTGCCGTTAGATTAGTTCTGAAGCAGCCAACTGAGAGGTGATCTAAGTATTGAGGCAAGAATTTCATGGTGGGTATATTGTATTTGTTACTTCAGTGTTGATCATGTTTGAGTCTGCCAAAATGCTTCAAAGAGACATCTGCTGCTGCCTGTTATGGCTGCTTGGGTCATCTCAGTTAACGTGCTCTGTAGGTAAAGGGTGTGCCTGTGATCTAGCTCAACGAAATTTTTCTATTTTGTAGAGGAAAAAATATTTTTTTTCATGCTGCTTTTTACCAGGTACAGATGTAGAAATCAATTGTGGGGAAAGAACTCTGTGATTTGTGATTTTTGAAGGTCTACCCACTGATCCATCTTTCCTTCTGCACTTCTGTTGCTATCCTGAAATGACAGGAAAATGTATATACTGCTTATAGGACATTGTTAGGGAAGGAGAAAGGGAAAGGAAATTTGTGCATCTCTGTCCTGGCAGAATGCAAAACTGGTAAAGGAGAGTGAGGGTGAGCAGGGACTTAAACTGGTGTATCTAAAAGAGTATTTCACAGCATGTGTATTCAGCTGTGAGACACCTGCCTCTCTCGGACTGTCTGTAGAATGTGCCATTTTTGTCTGATTCAGTATAAGGTAAGAGCTTTAATTTGCAGGGAAACAGCATGTTGTCCTCTTGTCACCTTTACTCTAGGATGAATAATTGAGATAGTTATAACAGTGTTTTAAGTGTTGTAACTAATGGGAAAAAACATATTGTTACTGAAACAAGAAATAAGAATTTGCAAACAAATACATAGCAGGCTTTCCCACAAGTACAGAAATATGCCATATATTGGGTGTGAGGTCACCACATGCTTGTGGCATACAGGTTGCTCACTACAGTACAGGGAAGGAAAAACATTGTCCTCTAAAATTAGATGCACCTCCAAGGTTAAACATTTTCATGTTGAGTGGCCATGTATTGTGATGGAATAGCTTCTCTGGAGTTCTGAATATGTGCAACCCCTCCTTACCGTGGAGTTCAAATAACCATTTTGGAAATGAGACACTGAGTAGGGAGGGACAGAGGTCTCTCAGGAGAAGCTGCCACTGTATGATTCCAGTTTGTCTTGGGTTGCAACGTATTCTATTCCCATCTGCTGAAACCCATAATTCCAGGGGGAGGGGGTGGGTGTCTTCTGTTAATGGGACAGTTTTTAAAAGCAGCTGGCGCAGTGTTCTTTATCTCTTCCATAACCCATGCTCCCTCCAGGGGATATCTGCTGTTAGTGGGCCATCGAGGCTCACTGCATGACTGATAAAATTACATCATCCCGCTGGGAGATGCTCCACCCAGGGGGAGGAGCCAAGCATTCCTACCTGGATAAAATCTGAGATTCAGAACACCAGGACAGCCTGTTTTCCACTGGATTCCCAGAAGAAGACTGGACCCATCTCAGGACCACTGGACCCTCCTGCAGGATCATCTCTGCTACAGCAGAACCACATCTGCCACTCCAGGAAGACTTCATTGGACTGCTTCCAACACCCTGACCAACGGGGTTTCAGGTCATGTTCTGACTCTGACAGAGTTTTTCTTTTTGTTTGTATGGTTTTTTGGGTTGGTTTTTGTTGGGGTTGTTTGGGGGTTTTTTGGTACATTTTTATTTTTAATATTCCTAGTAAAGGACTGTTATTTCTATTCTCATACCTTTGCCTGAAAGTCCCTTAATTTCAAAATTATAATAATTTGGAGGGAGGGGGTTTACATTCTCCATTCCAAGGAAGCTCTGGCTTTCCCTGGCAGACACTTGTCTTTCCAAACTAAGACACAGTTAGAGAGCATGATTAAAATAAGTGTGGGAGACCCGGGTCTCCTTGGCTGTGGGGAAAATGTGAACAAACCATGTTGCCAGAAATAAAATAAACAAAGGAAATCCCCTGAATAGAGAACAATGCTCTTTTAACAAATGGAGCAAACTTGCTGGAAATGTCGAGGCAAGCTGGCTGGAGCTGCTTTACTCTATGTTTGTAATAAAGACAATAGAAAGAAAAATATAGTAGGGTACAAGGAAGTATCAGGCCTTGGTGTCATAAAGAAAATATACTTGCTGAATAGTAGGCATCAAAATACCAGAGGAGGCATATGAGGGTATTTTCAGAGAAATATTCTATGATTCATGCACTAGAAACTCTCATTCTCAAGCAAAGCTGGATATTCTCAATGGTCTTTTAACTTTTATTGTATTTTCAGGATTATACTCCGTAACTGGGGATATTTTTTTGAAGAATGTGATGCCTTTTTAGCAAGTGTTTTGCTAAGTGACAACCTCAGTAGATTTACACAAAATAATGATTGGAAATAATTGTGCTAATTATTGGCATTTTTATAAACTCTGAAATACAACAACTTGTAAGAAATTTCAAGATAGGATCAAAGTTTTGTATGTCTGAATAGGCCTGTTTTTTGCAAGCCTACTTTTCCTTACATTTCCCTGAAACAATAATATGAAAACACACTGTGAAGATTATCTGAGAGGAATTCTTCACATTCTTTGAGTTGCTTAAATGTCCTAATATCTCTTTTGCTTCCATTTGCAATGTCCCCTGTAGCCAATAAAAGTAGATTCAAAACTACTTGCCAGTAGAGCAAAATTTGAGCAAGCATTGTACATTTAAAGTAAGAAGTAGAAATCCAATTCCAGATTACAAGTATCTGCAGAAGAAAGGTCATTGGAAAAGTTCTGTTTATCTTTTCAGAGCACAGAAACAAACAATGTGGCTTAGGAATCGGAATTGTTAATATATTCAATATTCATGTCAAACAGCTTGCTTGCTCTGTAGGGTGAAATTTGTCTTACAGAATTGTTCTGAAAATATTTTCAAGCAGTGTCTAAGTTCTAGAACTCCATGATTGAAAGAGACTTTTAAAATCACATTATTATTATTACTATTACTATTACTATTACTATTACTATTACTATTACTATTACTATNGACTATCCAAGATTCCTTGTTGTTTCAGTTGGCTCTGCAGTGCTCAGGTTTAGAGACATGGCATCTGTAATCTTCCACTACATCTGTCCTGGGATCATGAATTTCTAATCTTAGCTGGTATCACTGTGATGAGTCCCTTTTCCAGGTATCTGGGAATGTGTCCTTAGTAGTCACATTATAGGATCTACAAACTGTTAGAACTACTAATTGAAAGCAAAGGTAACCACCTATTAGTATTCTGGAAGGAAAGCCATTTTAACATAATTGAGTTGTCTGCTTGGAAGTGGTAGAAAAAAGTTTCTCTAGGGTATTCAAAAGGAAGGAATCTGTGCAAATCCAGAGGAGGAACAGATTTGTCGTTGGTAGAGGTAGCATTAGGCACTGGCTATGTGTGTGGTCATCTGGAATATCACACAACAGAAGTATATCAGTGTTAGGAGGCATGTGTTTACTCAGTAAGGGCCCTGACAAGTCACCATTCTTTGCTCTTAGAGCTACTCGCTGTTATTTCACTATGTAGTCTAATAGAAATTTGAAAAATCCGTCTAGAAGTGGAAATGGAACTGAGAGGGAACTGAATAGATGGCTGAGCAAAGTCTCAGGCAAGGCATTGTTAATTAGGATTTTAAATAACCCCTTCAATTCATTCCACACATGGACGACTTCTAAATCAAAAGAACAAAGCCCTCGTATGTCTTGAATTCATTTAATTTCTCTAGGATAGAGGTCTTTTTGTGGGTAACCCAGCTACATCTTGCTCTACCAAGTGCCAGCTTCTTTTCCCATGGATTTCTCTGCCAAAATGAAACCCCTCTTTTGTGAAGTCCTGCTGCTCCCAGGGACTGCTTCTTCAAGCTGTCTATCCCTTAGGCACTTACAGGTCTGGTCTCTTAGGACCAGTAGAGCCAGTGCCCCAGGCATTGCTGAAAACTGATTACAATTTGCTCTAAACAAACTCTTTCAGGGCTGGATCAAAACAATAAAACGCTTATAAACAAGGCAGTTAGCTATGAGAGGTAGTGCTGTAGGGTCACAGAAAACAGATAAGCTTGGAGGCACATTAACCTTTCCGCATACTTACCTTCTTCTGGCACCACCTATTTTCCATGTGGAGACCTAGGTAGGTGAGGGATACCCGAGGTCAGCCCACAAAGCCTATTTTGTTTCTCACAGTCTCATGCTTCCCAGCTGTTGACGGCTCTTCTTTCTTTCTCTTTCCATAAACACATGCACACAAGACCCATGTCTCATTAAACCTTTTGAACAAGGCAAAACCAGACTCTGTGAGCCTTGCCAGAGGGTGAGACTTCAAAAAGGTTGTTTTTGCTTTATTTCATTATTAGAGACTGGAATTAAGTACCCACCAGTGCCTTCAGTTCCTAGGGGAAGCTTTATTATTTATCAAGAATAAAAGCAAGAACAAACTCATATTGATAAATAAAACAACACTGTTTGGTTGTTGCACATTGGTTTCAACTTTATCATAGAAAGTGTAAATAACTTAAACAAAATAATAAGCACTCAGAAGAGAATGCAAAATAACCCAGGGATGACACAATGTGGTTTCAATAGGAGGCAAAGGGTGGATTTTAACTACAGAGATTCAGAGTTGGAGATGAAAGATGGAGCTGTGAGAAACTGCATCAGCATGGTCTTGGCTCCCCACACTCTTATGAGCCCCTTCTAGGAATCACAATGCTGTTTTGTCAGGGCATGTCCAGAGCCAGCATCATACCCACCAAAGCAAGGGAATCATCAGACAGACCTGCTAAAAACCCACTGTTTGCATTTTGATAGTCCTAAACGTTTGCAGTGAGTTCCCACTCTCCTCTTTTGTTCTGGTTGGTTGCTAACCAGTAGGGCAGAGACAGCTGTATTTTCATGGCACTTGCCATCTGTACTTTATGTCCAGCTTTGAGCATCATGTCGGGGTAGCGACAAAAATGGAAACAGCTATTGCTAATAGCAGCAGCAGAGTGTTACATGCCCAGGTGTGGTACTGTTGGTTAAATTTCTGCTTTATTCCCTTGCGGTAACTTCATAACTCTTGTTTTAGTTGTTACTGTTACACATTAACATCAGCACAGCCGACACAGGCTATAGCCAGCACAGTGCAAAGACTGAATTTCCCTCACTGTGTCGGAGAGATTATATTGTATATTGTGTATTATAGGCAACTGGAGAAAAACAAACTGTAGATAATTATGAAGTGCTATGAAGCAAATCCAAAAATTATGGCATTGCACAGATTGATTAGCATTCTCAAACCAGACCCCGAGCCAACCAAAAACAAGTATGTCTTGTTATTGTGCAGGTGTGTGCAGGTTCATGAGCATAAGTTTTGCTGTTGAAATGGATCTTATTTTTCATCTAGACCATGATCCTGTAACTGAATATCTGTTAATAACTTTGAATAACAATTTCACTTGTCTGAGCTTCTAGGTAGGAATGGTAGCCCAAGATTTCTGGTTTCTGATAGTTCAGCTGGTCCTCTAAGACACCTGCACAAAAAAGAGCTTTTGCAGCAAACCCCAAGATAATAAAGACATCCTGGGTCCACTTCTTAACATCTGCAAGGTCAAGTGACTGGAAAGTGAACCCAGTGTTTTTATAAAAAACTGGGTAGTTTCAAAGATGAGCTGTAAAGGAGCTGAAAAGCCTTTCAGAAAGTTTGGGTTTTTTTCTTTGAATTTTCTATGAGAACCAAGCTGGAATTTGAGAAATGGTGTTTGTGTGAGAAGTGGAGCACAACCAGTCACATTTAGCCTTCTTGCCATATTGCCCTGCAGTGCAAATGGGAGAACATCTGGATGCATTAACAGGCACTGGGAGCCCAGCATTTGTTTTCCTTCTTAGTAAATAAGAGATTATGTTTAGGTTTGCAAGACAAGACGGAAAATTATTATGTGGGATGTGTGAGAAAAGAAACATGTACTGAGGCTGAGTGTACTATGGGTGACTGTTGGATGATTTAAGAACAACATTTAAACAAACCCACCCCTGTGGCGTAGAGCAGAACCTGAAAGAGTTTTTTATTGACAGCATTTCCCACAGCATTCTCCTGCTCACAGCTTGGATGGGTGTGCTCTTCTCTGGAGAAAAAATGGATGGCTGGATCCAGAGAGTGGTGGTGAATGGAGTTACCTCCAGTTAGCCATCAGTCAAAAGTGCTGTTCCCCAGGACTCAGTGCAAAGGCCAGTCCTGTTTATTGACTTTGTCAGTAATATGAATGAGGGGATGGAGAGCCCCCTCAGTCACTTTGCAGATAACACCAGATAACACCAGGCTGGGTGGGAGTGCTGATCTGCTGGAGGGCAGGAAGGCTCTGCAGAGGGATGTGGACAGGCTGGATCATGGGCTGAGGCCAATGGTGGGAGGTTCAACAAGGCCCAGGGCTGGCTCCTGCCCTTGGCTCACAACAACCCCAGGCAGGGCCACAGGCTGGGGCAGAGTGGCTGGAAAGCTGCCCACAGGAAAAGGACCTGGGGGTGCTGGTGACAGTGACTGAGCAGGAGCCAGCAGTGCCCAGGTGGCCAAGAAGGCCAATGGCATCCTGGGCTGTCCCAGCAATGGTGTGGCCAGCAGGAGCAGGGCAGGGATTGTCCCCCTGTGCTGGGCACTGGTGAGGACACACCTCAAATCCTGTGTTTAGTTTTGGGCCCCTCACTACAGGAAAAACACCAAAGTGCTGGAGCATGTCCAGAGAAGGGCAACAGAGCTGGTGAAGGGTCTGGATCACAACTCCTATGAGCAGAAGCTGAAGGACATTGGGGTGTTTAACCTGGAGAAAAAGAGGCTCAGTGGGGACCTTACCACCCCACAACTCCCTGAAAGGAAGTTGCACCCCGGTGGGGGTCACTCTCTTCTCCTGAGTGACAGGACAAGAGGAAATAGCCTCAAGTTGCTCCAGGGTTGGGTTAGTTTTGATATCAGTAGAAAGTTATCCACTAAATAGGTTGTTAAGCATTGGAACAGGCTGCACAGGGTGGAGGTTGAGTCATCATCCTTGAAGGGATTTGGAGTACCAGTAGATGTGCCTCTTATGGACATGGTTTAGTGTTGGGTTTGGCTGGGTGCTGGGTTAATGGCTGGATTTGATGTTCCTAAAGCTGCTTTCCACATAACCTATGTTTCTGTAAAGCAGGAGCATGTTAGATATCACGTGTCCCTGGGATCAGGCAGTGCTTCCCATAAACTCAGGAGGAGCTCAACTCAAGGCTGAGTCCTGACCAGTGTTGTTCAGATCACAGACTGGAGGATGGGGAGTGCACCACCACAAGTTTGCTTTGGGCATCCCCACACCTGGACGGGTGTTCCTGTATTGGGAGGCGAGTTTGAGCTTCACCCCCTGAACTTTCAAGGAGGAAGAACCAGAAACGTCCATGCTCTTATCACTGTAATTGGCACAGTGCCAGGACAAAGGCACCTTTGTTGGTTCCTTGGGCTGTTCCTCAGGGAATGCAGTTATTTTCTATTGGGCAACAGGCTGGAAATCCCTCCTGGATCGTTGAGTACTTGGGAGAGGGCACAGGGTGCCACAGGACTTTTTTGGGGTGTCTTAGCAGGTGCAAGGGAGCTCCCTGCACTGTGCATGGCTTTTACTGTTTTGTTCTGTATAGTTTGTTATTTTCTCTTTAATTAAACTTTTTTGCTTTTTCAAAACACCTCTGATCATGCCATCTCACAAATTATTTTTAAGCCATTTCTGGGAGGCTGCTGGCAGCCCTCTGAGTCAGATGAATCTTTGTGGGGCTAATAACACTCTGGCCTCACGCAGAAATTCATCAGTCAACAGTCATTTTCTTAAGGCCATTGACAATGCCACCTCTCCTAACCCTCTGGGGACATTCTGCCCTTATTCCCTCAGGTGGCTTTTGCCCCTGGGAGATGTCAGTGACACAGGCTTAAACACTGCTCTTCCTGACTGACCAGGAATGCTCCACTCGCTATCTTGGTATCCCTCTCTATAAGCAGAGAGTCTTGTCAAAGGTGGAAACACTTTGCCCCCACCTTTTAGCTGGAATAAAAAGGAGATTTTTTTTTTTCTTGAACTGTGATTTATCTGTGAAAGTTACTAGCTAAAGCGAGAAATAAGTGTATTTGTGTAATAAACAGCAGATCACAGTCTGCAGTCCTGTGGTTGTCCTGTGGTTGTGCAAATGTTCGGTGAACCTGATCTTATGCTTTTCTTTCTGTTTCCTTCTTTCTCCAACCATTTACGTTTTCTTAGCCTGATGTGATTTTCCTTTTTCTCTTTGGTTACACAGTTAAGTAGCTTGGCTCTTTAAATGGAGCTGCTGATCTGAGGTTCATGGCATGATCCCCAGTAACTGAGTTCCAACAGAGCATCCACTCATGATTTCTACGCTGTTGCAGTCTTCCCACATCTCTGAACTCTTGCTCTGGAGTTACCTCAAGTAACTCTTGCTCATGCCTCTGTTATGTGAAAAATAACCTGAATTTTAACCAATTGTATTATGCATGTTTCCAATTCTTCCCTACAGAAGTCACAGTTAAGTTCTCACAAATAAACATACAAATGATCACTAATTCTATGCCTTTTTGCAAACGTAGTCTTAGGGGGTTATAATTGAAACAGAAATAATTTAAGACATTTCTGAGACTATGTTGGATCTTAAAATCACTAGAACTTCTGCATCAATGAGTAGGTCTCGTTTTGCAATCTCCATTAAATTAGATTACTCATATTGGTGCAGTGCGTTAAGTGTATATGTTTTGTCAAGAAATAATGAATATGATGTTGTCCATGGAGCAGCAGCACAAAGAGCTCCAGGGTCTGTGACTGAGACTCCTGTGAACCTCTCCAAAGCAGTACCCATGGAAAATCACAGGCTTCAGCCTAGCTTCAGTGAAGGCTGAGCTGACACCTCAAAATGGTTCGTTGGCACAGAAATGTCCCTTAGTGTCTGGATATGTAGGAGAGAATAGCTGATGAATGGCCTTTCTCTAATAGAATTTAGTCTGGGGAATCTATGAAGATGACAATTGAAATGGATACTCCTGGTATTAAAGTGCACCTAGAAGAAAGGTTTTTGTCAGATAGGCACGGTGAAGAAGGAATATACAGGCTGAATTAAATAAGAATATGATGCTAAATAATGTTAAGATGGTGGTCTCTGTTAATAAAAAGCAGATGGGAAGACTTCAGCTTGATATTCTAGTGTGAATTTACTTTCCTTCTCAGTTACTGTCATTACCTCATGTGGTATTTTTATAAAATACTTCATTATGATGGCAGGTGAGGACATATAGAAGAGAAAAAAATAGCAGATTGTAAAGGCTGTTTTCTCTTGAGAAAATATTTAGTCTTCCTTAGAAAGCTTACCAACTGTGAACCAAATTACCTGAGCATAAATCTTCAGTAAACTTTTGAAATCAGTGTAATTATAATGGATTTATAGAAGTATAATCTGCCTTTTACAGATTATTTACCTGATAAATGCTAATGACTCCTTGGAGGTGAAAGTGGAGGGTATTTGGGATTCTACCCAAGAAATACAAAATGGGACTCTAGTGAATAAATATGTCTTAACTTTGGAACTGTTGCCAGAAAATAAATTCTTCCCAAGAAAATACTAGCAAAAGTCTTCTACGAATGTTATGTGTTAACAGTATAAGTGAAGGAAAGCTCTATAATGTCCTCAAGTTGCACCTAAGACAACTCCAGCCCACAGACTGCAAAAAAAATTGTTGCATCTCCGTTTAATATTTTCTCATTTGCCCATGACATTCATGTGGAGCACTTGAGGCACAAGTATGTACACACTGCCTGCTTACCACACTGCTGCAGTGCCATGGGGCATTCCTCTCACTCAGCTCAGGGCTGAAGCAGTCTCAAACCTCCTGCTACTCTCTCACGTGCAAGGGTTGTTAAATTTCATTTTGTCATCATTTCCTGTGGATGTCCAGAAATCCATTTTCCTAAACTATCAATGTGAGACCCGTGAGACCTGTAAGATTATAACAAAACTTGCTCCATTTTGCCATCAGTTTTGTGTGTTGATCCATGCTTTAATGAATAGCAGCAATGCCTGACCTTAATTCAGGTCAAAAATCTTTATCTATGAGTGAACTAAGTGTAGAACAGCAGGAAGGGTAAGGACAGTACATCCATCCACTCTCTACATTCCTTCCTAGAAAATTCAGAAATTACTCTTACCAGATCAGCTGCATTATACAAAGCACAATTCCGTGTTTATAAGTTTGTGTAATGAACCCATATTGTGGGGGTTTTAATGGATTGCCTCTAAAAAACACTTTAGGAAAAAACCACATTTTTATTAAAGAAGAGGTAGCTTGGCAAATGCAGAGGAAATAATAAAACTTCAGGGAAAGGAAATAAAACAAATGGAGTCTGTTTTATCTTCTGTAGGTTCAAAGCATCAGGCACTTACAAAAACAAAAAATCCTCTAGGCTTAACTTTCAGCATGAAATAAATCTTGTCTAAACGTTTTGCAGCTTCATGATAACAAAATAAATAGGTAACTTCGCATCTTAAGAACTTCCTTTCCTTCACACTCACAAAAATAAAACAAGAGAGGGAGAGTATCCAGCCCTCTCTGAAGACATATTCACCCATTGTTTATTCAAGAGGCAGCTTTTTTCAGGAACTCCCTGTGTGTATGATGGCATCCTTATCAGGAATGGTGACCTGCTGATAGCCTCTGTTGGAGGCCAGGACACCCACTGGGTGAAAGAAAGGTGTGTTCAGCCATCTGCCAAAACAGCCCTGCAAGTCTCCCCATGCAACCACTGGAGCTACTCACAACAGGGAATATGGGATCAGGCTTCAAATGAACCCTGCAATGCTCCCTCTGATGCCCAGGGGGAATTTTCATCTGATTTTTTTAAGTCTGGAAATCTGAAATGCCAAATTTTTACTTCAAGGAAAAGAAAAAAAGAAAAATAAAGAAGAAGAAAAGAACCAAGATCATTTGCCATGCCCAAGAGGTTGAAGTGGTGGTGTGTGTGTTCCTTACATTTGCCATTGGATCTAATATTGCCTAATTATTTTCTTTGGTGAGGATTACTAGTCCATTTAAAATGTGAAAACATTTAAATGAATAATGACTGGACTTTAGGAGCAACAGTGGTAAAAATCGTTATGTTTGCTAGCCAGGAATTAGCTGACATCTTCAGAAAATATCCCTTAAGGACTGTCTTCACTGGGCATGGCTCCTGATGTAGAAATTGTCAGCAAGTTTTTAAATGGTTTTTCCATCTCAGCAAATACTCCTGTGTAGATGCAGCTAAAGCTGTCATAATAATTCTTATGGTTTTCTGCAGAATGTTTGTACTGTTGTGCAGCAACGTCATTAGTACTGTGCATGTGCATGTGTCTACAATGGTAGAGAAATTTCCTACATGGCAAGCATTCAGGGACCACTGATAGACAGGGAGTTTGGAGCTCTGTCTGTCACTGCTTTGTTTGTGAACCACCAGGCCAGTGCAGCAAGAGCCTCTCTGCAACAGAGCATGGTCCAGATTGCCTTTGCAAGAGCCCAGATCCCTCCAGATCCAGCACTGGCACCGAGGGGGGATCAGTCTCACTGCTCCATATTTTTATTTTACAGACATCACTGTGTTCTTCTGACACTTTTCCATTAGCCTTGAAAGTCTGAAAGTACTACGGGTTAGTGGTGATAAACCTACACCTATATTTCAGTGCAAACTGCTTTCAGTGATACCTACTGCACTGTGGACTGTCATCAGATAGTACCGTGCTTGCTGTGTCATGTTTAGTTACAAAGAATATGCAGTACATGGCTGGCTTGACTGCAGGAACTTCTAGGAATTTGGGGAAGTAACTGTAAAAATAGAAACAACTACAACAACAATAACAATAATAGCATGCTTTATTTATTAATAATGGAATAAACAAAGTTCACAAGAAGATCTACACATATTTCTTTTTCTTTCGTCATCTTCCTGGGTTGTTTTGGAGGGAGCTGTCCTGCATTGCTAGCATAAACAAAATTTTTAGATAATATTGAGTTATCTTAATATAGCTACTGATTTTTCAACAGTGTTTGGTTTCTCTTTTAAAATGGTTTTCAAATGCTTCCTTTTAATACATTCCGTATTCTCCATTCAGGCTCTTTTCAAAATCCACATGTCCTGTTCAAGCCTCACTGCCAAGATACAGTAAGGGGCTAAAATATATCACTAACAACTTTGCACCAAAACCTGCATTACCTTTCCCATTATGTAAAACTTCTTAGTGATGCAGGCAGTCATGATCTACATTTTGCCTGCAAGTGGATGGAGTTATTTGGGGTTTTTCTTTAGGAGGCTTCGCACATCCGTGATCAATGTCTAGAAGTTCTGTAAAATTATTGTGAATTTGCCTGCAACCACCAAATCTCACTCAGACTTACTGAATTCATAAAACATACATTTGTAAGTGAAAAAACAATTTCTCTCCAGGAGCTGTTTATCAGGCCTATCTGGCCTATCAGGCCTATAGCAGTACATAGTTTATGGTCAGTTTCAGCTAACAGTGGTATCCCATAAATAAAGGAATTTTTTTTACAGCCGTGGCTTAAGGCCAAAGTCTGCTTCATTCTTTCAGAATATTTACATTCAGTTTGTTGTTAGTGGCCATGATGCATTAGCCACTTGTCTATTGAAGGAGTATTGTGCCAATATTCTCTGAGATGCGTCCACAAAAAAGTAACTTTTTGTTACGTGCAGTGGTAGGTTGAAGACAGATTCACGACTTTAGTCCAGTGATCATGAGACAAACAGCCAAGAGTTTATTACAGCAGCTCTTTTTATAGGGGACTTTCAAATTTCCCGTGCTTACAGACATGATTGGTCAGCGGTCTCAACTCCACCCAGCTCACTGGCCAATGATATGTCTAGGCTGAATTTGGGGGGGCAGCTTCAGACTGGCTGCACTGTCACAACTTCTGTGCTTATTTTCATAGTGTTTCAGGACCAGAGCATCTTTCATTAAATCCTTCAGTTTTTCAAGAGCTCTCTTAAGGATTGCAGCTGTTCTTTGAGTGTTTTCAAGCAGTCATGCTCTATGACTGCTGGTTCAGACAACATGTTAGTCACACACCTCCCTACGGAATTCACAGTTCCCAGAAATTGTCAGACCCCTTCTTTCTTTGTTCAGGCAATTACTTAGTGGTGTCCACAGCATTCCCTCCTGTCTTGGTTTGGAAAGACAGGTGTCTGCCAGGGAAAGCTGGAGCTTCCTTGGAATGGAGAATGTAAACCCCTTCCCTCTGAATTACTATAATTTTGAAATTAAGGGGCATTCAGGCAAAAGTATGGGAATAGGAATAGTTCCTAGTTCTTTACTAGGAATATTAAAAAATACAAATGTTATAGTACAAAAAAAAACCCAAGCAAACAAACAAAAAATAGTCCTAGAAACACTGACAGAGTCAGAATACAACCCGACACCCTGTTGGTCAGGGTGTTGGGAGCAGTCCAAATAAGTCCTCCTGGAGTGACAGATGTGGTTCTGTTGGAGCAGAGATGATCCTGTAGTAGGGTCCGTGGTGGCAAGATGGATCCGGTCTTCCTCTGGGAATCCAGTGCAAACAGGCTGTCCTGGTGTTCTGAATCTCAGCTTTTATCCAGGTAGGAATGCTTGGCTCCTCCCACTGGGTGGAACATCTCCCAATGGGATGATGTAATTTTATCAGCCAAGCAGTGAGCCTTGATGGCCCATTAACAGCAGATATCCCCTGGAGAGAGGATGGGTTGTGGAAGAGAAAAGAACACTGCCCCAGCTGGTTTTAACAGCTGCCCATTAACAGAATGCACCCACTCACTCCCTCCAGAGTTATGAGGGATGGGCCAGAGAAGAGATAAAGAAACACCTCCCCAACTGGTTTCAACAGATGGCAAATAGAATACACACGTTTGGTTACATATTGCAACCCAAGACACCGCCCATCCTTCTGTGCACAACACACTCTTATCATCTGCATTTGTTTACCTTTCCCCTCACAGGACCCAATTTTTCCAAAGCTGCCCACTGCCTGCAGTCATGGTCTTCTGTTGTGCTCAGCTTCTGGGACTGTGCTTGAATCATTGCTCCTTTGGAGCTTGGCAGAGGGGGACTTCACTGAAAATGATATTTCAGTTCCCTGACACTGGCCTCTGAAGAACAGAAATCTGTGTAACCAGCTCTTCTTTTATGAAGGTTTCAAGGATACACGTGTCAGACCAATTCATCTATGTAGCTTCACTGTGTAGCTACCTCATCCTAACATAAACCCATCCTAGGACTTTATTAATGTGTATGATAGTGGTTCATTTGTTGAGACTAGGAGCTTCATGAAACTGGAATGCATGTGCATTAACTTACATGCAGACCTTATGTCTTGTATCTCTGCTTTTCTTTCCTGAGCATGTTAAAATCTGGACTAAACCACACTCCCAATATAGTGAAATACAAATGAAATTTGAAAAGCTGCTTACTTTTACAGAAAAACTGTTCTTTAAATAAAAACATTAGTGGAAAATGCTTGTTCTGTGAGACCAGAACATTCTAGGTCGGGGAGGTTTTTGGATTTTTTTTTAGCTAATGGCAAAGGAGCCTCATTCTTTATAAATAGTAAGCCTTTTATGTGAAGTCCTAGAAACTTTGATCAAAGTTTTAACCTCAGTATCTGAACTACACACTGTAATTACCAGTATAATACCATCTACAAAAAGCTTCAGTTCAGTGCCATGAATGCAGGCAGGCAGTCCAAGACACCTCAAGGTATAGTCTTTCATGATTCAGACTCTTGTACTGGGTCTTAAGGCAGAGAAATTTCTCACTGATTTCACAGCATGCTTTCCAGCATGAAATCATCCCAATTTGGTTTATTTTATGTGGTAATTGTTCTTTCTCAAATGCCTTTAAAGATGGAAGATATAAAGACAAAAAACAGACTAATTGTCTAAATATAATTGAAAATGTAGATTATGGATTAGAGGTAGGTAGTTTTCCAGGGCATTATGTAGTGTCATCTAGCTCCTGGCCCATGGTCCAGTCTTGGCATTGGGGCAAAGAAGCCAGGGAAGAACAGTAGCCTGTCTTGCCTTTCTCAAGGGTGTCAAAATGTGATCTCAAAAGTCTGCTGTAGCAAAGGTCTACATCAGTAACTCCCTTCTGCCCACCTGTCTCCTCATCTTCTTGTACAGCAAAGAATAACGTTACCGAAGGAGTAATTTGTTGGGTTTGCTGAAATGTGAAAAGCTGCCACCCTATCCCTTTCCTTTCTATGCCACAGCAGTCCTCCCCACTGCACATTGTCATCTCCATGACAAGCCAACAGGATCTGCCCACAGGCCCCCCAGTCCTCTCACCCATCAGCCAAAAAGGATTACTTTGCTTTCCAGTGAAGTATCCATATTCCCATGGCCAACAGGATGCCAGGAGAATTTCAACTGATCTTTCCACTAGACTGAACAAGTGCCCTGATGTTGGCATCTAATTCCCTGCATCACAAAGGTTGAAGCTCCAGCTAGGAATTTGAGGGAGTTGATTGTGAAACACTGAACAACTGGAAGTCATTAACTTCCCTTTGAACAAATAAACCCGAGTTTTGTTGTGTCTATGTGCCTTCAACTTCTCACTCTGAACAGTGTTCATATTCTTAAGACTTGTTGCAGAAAATAGTTTATTCCAAGTACATACAGGAAATTCCTTTTTGGTGTTCCGATATGTCTTGGAAAAACTCACTGCTGCTGTGGGGTTGACACATGTGTGCTCAGATCAGTGATCTAATAACCTCCCCTCATTAAAGAACAACCAAATACACTTGCTTTTTTTTCTGAAACCAGATGAGTGAAGCAGCAGCAGGGTTGTACTGAAAGCCCAAATAACTGTCTCTGCTCAAAACAAAGGAACCTGCAACACATGTGTTGGCATTGTGGCTTTGTTAGGTATTTTGGTGAAAGACAGCATTAGACAGTCAGCTTATCATTGTGACTGTCCCAGAAGGAACAGCAGAGTGGGCCTGAACTGCTTCCAGTTGGTCTATTATGTTGTTGGACCAAAATCAAATTTAAGAAGACTTTTCCATGTACTGGAGACCCAGGTTGTTGTCAGACACCAAAAGGGTTGAGAGGGTGAAGTGGTCCATGACACTGAGCACAGTAACCTCCAGCTGTTCTGACTCCTGACTGTGACCATAAAACTGCCTGGTGAGGGAAGAAAAGGGGAGTCAAGGCAAGTGGTGCTCTGCTGTACACAGGAGTTTGATTGAACTGAAATGCATTTGGGGTTAATGTTTGTTTATGTCTGCCCTACTACATTTTAGCTGGATGTTTTCAGCTTTCCCAGCCCAAACCTTATTTTGAACTGTTAGAAACTGGAAGCAGTAGCCTGGAAGTTAATAAAGCCACATAAATAGATCCCATCAGGAAAAAAGGGTTGGGCTTTTTAAGAAGAAAGAAATATACTTTGTGCTAGGGACCTTACCATGAACTCAGATGGGGAAATACTTGCATGTTGGTCTGTTCAAAAGTTGAAAGATCTTTTGTAAAACGGCTCTATTTTATATGGGGGCTTTAATATGTACCAACGTGTATTTAATTTTTTCCTTTGGAATGGTTTGCATTAGTGCTCCTCAGTGCACATCCAATTTAGATTTAATAAGATAGCGCTTGTCCATTAATAAAATATCAATAGTTAAAAACATATTTCTGGCCATTCAAATTTTATGCAATCAGTATATTTTCTTTACCTCTTAAAATCTGTTTTTAATGATTATGTGAAATTACTTTTATGGAAGAAAGCTGTTTTTAATAAATGAAAATTAGCAATACTTTTGTTAACTTTAATTTTTTAAGGAAAAGGAGACTAAAGAAACTCTGCAAAATTTAAGAATAAGCAACAAACTACAAGCAGATAAAAAATCCAAATTCTAGATGTGAAAAATAATTTAGTGACAGTGTTAAAGATGGTCCTTTTAAAATATCCCTGTTCTCATCTATTTCAGTGTCTGAGGTTAATTATTTCTCTTTCATATAGCCGAGTTAGAGTTCTAAAAGGAAGAGATTTCTACTGATTTCAATGTCCCTTTTATTTCCAGCCCACAAAAATGAGAGACTCTTGGTTCTAGCCTTGGGGACCCACTTTGTCTGCGTGTCAGGGACCCACAAAGCCCAGTCTGGGATGTCCCCCTCTTTGGGAATTCATCACATATCCCTGCTGGAGTCTGGAAAGGATCTGTGGGTCACCCTCTCCATCTTCCACCTCTCTTCATGGGGTGCAACAGGTGTCAGGCCAGACCAAAAATGGAGTAGGGGAGTTTGGAGGCAGAGGTGTCGATGTGATGTACCTCCTCTTTCTTCTGTCTGAGAGGCCACGAAGAGAGCTGGTGGCACAAACTTTATGAGTTATCCATCAGAAATGCCCAGGGCTGCCCTGAAGAACTTTAATTTTTATAACCCTTGATAGATAGGCCCGTTAGAAGCTCAGATGGGGAAGAAGCAGGTGGCTAAGATACATAATTTTTGGAGGCAATTCCAGCTTTATCCAGCCATGAACCTGTCCTGAAAAGGTGCAGGATCTAGCCACCAGCCCAGTTTATCAGGGGCCAGAGAGCCAAAAATCATGGAAGAAAATGGTGTATGACCTCTTCCCTGCCTGCTCAATAAAGCCTTTTCTCTGTTCCCAGCAGAGTGTACCCATAAACTGATGATCAAGACATTGTCTTGCACACATTTTGAAACTAATAAGAAATGATGACTATGTCAAGCAAAGTACTTGCAAGGAGGTTTTGTTATGAGGGGATCAAAGGACAGATAAAAGAGGCTTTTATTTATAAACCACTTCTATTCTTTAACCCACTGGGAGCTGTCAAAATATAAAAGACAACCCTTTCTTTGACCTTTCTGTGCAGCTTTATAAAAAAATAAGCATGAGACAAGTTTATGAAAGCATTACTTGAATTCTAGAAATAAAACAGTCATTGTACTCATACCCATAAAGCTACGAGCACGATTAGCATCATGTGCAAAGTGCAAAAACAACTTGCCAATTAGTTCATCTTAAAACTATTAAGAAGTTCACTATATTGTAGTCTGCTCACAGAAAGAGTATAAAATACGTAAAAAAAATTATCTCTTTTGCCCAACCTATGTTTGAATGCAAGCTAATTTCTTTTTTGGTGTCAAGTTTCCAATTTTTTTCTGACTGTGCCAGAACAATACCCATATTTGTACTTTTCTCACTTTACATGGCATCCTTTTGTATTGCTGCTCTAAAAGGTATTTTCATTTTCACTAATACCTACACTAGCATCACCAGTATAATTAAAATATAATTCAAAAAATACTTGCAGTCCATTAACATTTCTTTGACAACGCCCAGTTTCTAAATCCTACTCTGAACTGAAGGCACCTTTCTTCTAATGCAGGCCTGATATGCAGATTTAAATTTACCTCTTTCTAAGCACCAGTGGCTACATTCACGAAGACTAACACTTCAATTGTCTACGTCCAAAGTTCTGATCCCTCAGCCCCCTGTTCAGCTGCTGCCTAACTTGAAAGGAAGCCAGATTTCCTCTGGTCTTTAATTTCCTCCAGTGAAACCTCCTGGGCACTTACAAGTTTGCCACACACTGATATCTGTGCCATCAGCCAGTCCTGCCCAGGAGCCCAGAGCACATCCCACTCCTGAGCTGCCAGGCATCCTCCCTGTCTTGTCAGTGTCTCTGTCACTTGCCTGCTAGACTGTCTCTTGCACAAAATAACCAATCCACACTGCAAACAGAACAGAACAGAACAGAACAGAACAGAACAGAACAGAACAGAACAGAACAGAACAGAACAGAACAGAACAGAAAGTGCAGCTGAGTGGGAGAGTGAAACCAGGGTCCATATCCCTACCTTGAGTAGGCCGAGTAGGATTTCAGCTGAGTCCTCCAGAGCAATCAGGAAAGCTGGAAGCTGGGACTCCACCCAAGGTTTTTCTCACGTGTGTTTGCTGAAAAGCAACAGTCTGGACCAGGCTCCATCTTCCATCTCTGAATCCAAAAGGAAGAGGATGGTACTGACTGCTTTTGAGGTCAATGCCCCGTTCTGCACTTATTTTTTTCCTGTTTACCTCAGGAGCTCCCAAAGCTATGGAGTTGAAAGTCTACAAATGATAGGTGGCTTGGAAATAAGCACCAATATGCAGAAGCCAGGCTCCTTTAGTATGTATAGTACTATATCTTGCTTAATAATTGTAATAATTTTTCTGTATCTTGTTACCTTGTCCTCCTCTGCCTGAAACCTCCAGTCATGATTATGAGTTACCTTGTATCCTGTTTAAAGTCAGGAGCCTGTAGCAGAGAATTTCTATCTCTGTTCTTGACTGATTGAAAATGTTCAGACGTGAAGGAACAACTGATAAGATCAGGCATTTATGCTTGAGTTCTATAAAAACTTTTACTAAATAAAGTCTTAAGTCTTTATGGGTTGTCTTGACTGCGTAGAATAAGGCAGGCCATACTGATTGCATACCTCATGTAACTTGGAGAATTGAGATGAGCTTCTCCATTTTAGCATCTCTGGGCATCTTTGCTGTTTTGGAGATGGGCAGTGGAAATACTGAACTGCCTCATAAGCAGACAATTCTTTTACTATATTTTTTCCCAGACTGCTGCCAGAACATATTCACACAAACTTGCTCTCCTGAGATTTCTACTCCAATCTGGCAATCTGTCCACTCCAGCAAAGACTGAAGAAATTGGTACTTCGCCTGCTAGTCCAAGCTAGGCAAAACCTCTGAGACTCACATAGTGTAACTCCAGGCTATAAGTTAGGGTCAACACTATACTCAGCTCATCTCACTGAACTGAAATGAACCTGCATTTAGGGTATGTCTTGAGATCCTTTTGTAAGCAATGACAAACATAAATGAACAGTTTTCTGCTGACAGGTCCACTCAGTGAAGACCTGAATAAATGAGGGTCATGTATGGCTGATGTGACTGGCATGACTCCTTCAGTATTCCTGGGCTTAACTCTGACCAGAAGTGTATGAGAAAGAGAGAAAGAGAGAGAGAG
>VZDJ01000135.1:1719030-1809365 GCA_008694505.1 Cyanoderma ruficeps
TTTTGTTTGGTTTTTCCTCTGGCAACGTAGCAAATCTGTTTCACCCTAGCTTCACAGTTAGAGAATTTAAATAAATATGTAGTAGAATTCTGAATGGTGAGAAAGGGCTCGTGGGGGTTTTTCTGTGTGTCTGTGTGGGTGTATGCTACCCATTACAAAATCCCCAGCTGTGTTGTGTACCTCCATTCCCCAGGCAGATCTTGCAGAGGTTAGCTGCAGCATGGAGAAATGAGTTTTGTTCTTTGGAGGGCTGTGCACCTCCTTTTCTTAAATGAGTTAGTTACATCTCTCCTCCTGTCTTCCCTAAAACATGCCCCCACCCCCCTCTTTGCAGCTATTTTACTACCTCTGAGAGGTTAAAAGTAGGAAGATCTATACAATCTCCCAGTCTATCATGCTGTCAGTCTAAATTGCTGCCTCCAGAATATCTTGTCATGTTTTGTCTGGTTTGGGTCTCTCTTGCAGCTGGAGTCTAGAGGTGATCATGAGGTCCCAGAGAGCGACTTTTCTCCCTTCCATCTGCTTCAGAATATTAATCTGTTCTGAATAAAAAGAAGGAAATGTATAAATGTATAAATATGTGTGTATGTGTGCGTGTTAATGTTTGCATTTATCTATATATTTATATAAAATTATGTTTGGTTTTTCTTCCACCTATTTAAAAATGGAGCAAAACAAAAACAAAACAAACAAACAAACCAAAAAAAACAAACATAAACCACAAAGCAGAAAGGCGTAGTTTATACAGATTTAATTAATAAAATGTATGCTTGACAGAAGTTCAGAAAACATCTGCCAATTTCATTTTCAGAAATGCCAAGTTTGCAATACATATGGCATCCTAGTCTGCTTCCAGCCTGGATAATCCCATTCTTCCTACCTGTGAATAGTCTTTTCAATTGGATGCAGTGTTTCTTCCACATTCCTTTGCCAAATTATTCTGTGCTGCTGCTGTGTACCCTTAAAGGGCAGCCACGTTTCAATCCATAAACACCTTCCTATCTGCTCAGAAGCAGGCCATAAAGCCTTGGCAGCTCAGGGGAGGATCCAGCCTGCTGTAATGCCTGCAGGTACAAAGGATGTAATTTTCAAACCTTTGCTTTGGAACTCTGAGGCTGAAAAATTTAGAAGGCATGATCATATGGTCAGGTACGGTCATTCATTCATCAGAGATGGGAATTTCATTTTAAGAGATCTTTAGAAATTATAACCATTCAGGCAGGCAATAAGAAATATTGGCACGAGCAAGTGCCAGGCATGTGCAGCTGCCTTGCCCCTAGAGGAGGATGGGGCTTATCTGGCTTTGCAGATGGACAGAAGCACTCGTGGACCTGCACTGGGCCATGAGCAGGGTTGTCTGCTGCAGGGTTTTCCAGCAGGTGACTTCCAGTAGGAGTGGGATGAAATTGAGATGCTGGTGAAGGGTTCTTCCAGGTTCATGCAGGGCAAAAGTTGATATGTCGGCATAAGAGGGCTTTGTTGCCCTCTTTGTTGTTGAAAGGATTCAGACTTGAAAGGCAAATGAGCAAATAAAAGCATAAAACATCTCAAATCTTCCTCATACCTCTCTACAGTTTAGACTCCCCTCTCTTGGCGGGCTGGATCTGGAGCCTTTTGTCACTCAATACCCTGCAGTGTGCACAGGCATTTTGTGTCCAAAACAGTACTAAATGCTCTTTCCAAGTAGTTGTTTCATGATACAAAATGCTGGAAACAAATGAAAACCTTCTGTAAGAAAGACTGGATATTGCTCTGCCTTAACTTTTGACTGTGGCTTTAGTTTGTGTACAGTAAATAGTGTAAAAAGTGGATTTGGCTAAATTTCACTAATTTTGATGTAAAGTTTCCATTTTATAGAAATTCATGGGGGAAGACATTAATTGTTAACTTAAGAAGTAGTTGTGAAAAGAACATTTTCCACAAAAAAATATTTTCAAAGTCACGCAAAGACCTCTTTTCAAAAGGAGTCTTAACTTGGAATTCCCTGGGTTCAATTGCCCCAGCAATTGAAGAGACATATTTCCTTGAGGTGTGAAGATGTCTGATCTGATGGCTCCTAACAGGAAACAAGGAAGCTTTGGGAATCCTATTGACCCTGGCTTTGAATAGCTCCCATAGCAAGGTTATTTCAGAGCTGCAGACCCTGGATGCTCTGCAATATCCTTTTCCTGCTGCACAGAGACTCACCAGCATCTTTAGAGCAGAGATCTAAATTTAAAAAGGAAAACCAAAATGAAAACAAACCAAAACGAAAAAAGCAAGCTAGCAGTCTTTCCTTCTTCAACTGGTTATTAGAGTGGAGTAAACGGTGATGGGGTTTATTTATGTAAATTCCATCTAGATTCCTGGCTTTACATCCAGAACCATGAATGACGATGAAGTGGCTCCTAATCAGTCACTAAGCAAGGTTTATTAATAGACAAACTGTGGGAAAGGTAAACTTTAGAAAAGGTAAGTACCTGAGAAAGAAGGACAGATAGCAAATAGAAAAAAAAAATCCAATTTCCCAATGAAGTAACAAGTTAGTCACTTAAATGACATGAAATTGATTTTTTCCTTCCACCCTGGAATTGTGCATTTTTTTTTTCCTGGCGTACATAATAAGGGCATAAAAGTGTATTTCAGTTTGGTTTTATCTTTTTTTTATCTTTTTTTTTTTTTCCCATGGGGATTGTGTTTACTCCGTAGTTTTCAAGTTTTCATTGTGTTAACTCTTTATCAAGTGGTCGACCTAAATATTAACAATCATGCTTCCCCTTCAGAGCTTTGTGAGTTACTGGGCAATTCCTGTGGGCATGGGACACATCTGTGTGTTGTCCTTTCCAGAAATGGAGGGTGTCACATCTGAAGCACTTGAGTGATTGGAGTTGTGTTTGCCCAGGCAGGCACACACAGGCATGAGGTCTCTGCCTCCACTCAGCACAGCTCTGAGAAGATCCACAAGGTTGTGGTTTTGTTGTGTCAGCAGAACTTTATCACAGCTGGCTCCCAGACAGGCTGCTGATACCTATTTTGGCATCTCTGCTCAGAACTGCAGAGGACAGCGTAAATAGGGCATGAATTCCCAAGACCTGTCAAAACTGAGATTTAAGTTCACAGCCAGTTAAATCTTAAAGACACCTTTCCCTTTAAACCCCTCTCCAGACATTTTTTTGTTTCAATTCTCTCTGTAAAGGGTACTGAATTTCCACCTGTAAAATCTTTAAAAGGAAAATAAAACAAGTTTGTAATGCAAAAAAATTTCAGATAAACTTCTTTCTGTCTTTCTTCACTTATAAATGAGAGAGGTGACAAAAATTGCTGTCTGGCCCATAAAGCTGTGCTCTGGGCAAGCTATTTGCTTTTTACACAGAGGAAGTATAGATTTAATAAGACATAAATACTTCTTTTTGCTTTTGATACTCTGTTTACCAACACACACTTCCTTCTCAAAATCTTTTCTAACTTGAGAAAGGAAGGAGAGCAAATGTAAATGTACTTGAAATAAAAGCTTCTTATTGCACTCCTAAAGTAAGTGCAAATGTACACAAGGTTTGTTTAGCTTGCAGCAGAGAGGGAACATTTGGAAATAACCCCTCAAGATGGCAAATACGTTTTGGTTTGTATTTTGCCTCCCTGTTCATGTGCAAATGTGGACATCACCATGGGTATTTTCCTTCCCTATTGCCAACGAGAACGTGGCCAGCTGGGCACTATCCTTTCCAGAACCAGCTCTTCTTTTTTGAAAATAGATGCTTTGTCCCTCTTCTATGCACACTGGACTGAGTTCTAAACCAGACTGGCTTTCCCACCTGCTACCACACCCCAAAAATCCCCATGCCCAAGTATATGAAGGACCACTGCAGCAGAATAAGTAACTGTTAGATGCATCAGTCAAGGATAAGCCATGAGGTAAGGTTAAGTGGTTCATGCAGCTTGAATCTACCCTTACAGCTAAAATCAGATACGAGGTAATCTTATGCATGGCTTTAGAAGCCACTCAGGGATACAATCATTTAACCCTTCAAAATATAGACTGTGCAAAGACAATATGTCCTAAAATTAGAAAACCTACTCAGAAACAGTCAATCTGTGAACAAAGTCGTATTTTCTCATTTCCTAGTAACAAGAATTAATTGCAAATTTACAGCTTTTTTCCACTGTTCTGTTGAAGGAGTTATCCCCTGCCATCAGCTCTCAGGGCTTCTTCCCACAGGCCTCCCCTCCCAGTAAGCCACTTCTCCATGGTTTTCTGCTGGTGCCAGTGCAGGGCAGATGGCAGATATCTGTGCAAATTCTGTCATCTGTACATACCAACCTTTCCTGTGCTGCTCCAACCCTCCCAAGAGTCCATTTCCCTCACCTCACCTTGGAAATGAGCATGCATCTCTCACCCCACTAGAAGGGAGAGGGTGATCTGTTCTCAGGTGTTTCCACGTGTTTCCCAGTCACAGAGCCTCCACTGCTGTTCCATCGTGTGAGACATCACCAGGGCTGCTCCAGCCCCTGGCTTCTGCCTTTGCTGTATAGGCTATGTAGAAACTCAGGTGTTTTGCTGAGAAAATGCAATTACTACCCTTGCAGTTTCCATTATACAGTGAGTGTTGAGCTAACACTGACACTCCACACTATTTAAAGGTAATGCATGTCACTTTCAGGAACGGATTTTCCCTATTCCTACTAGCTGTTAAAAAATATTTATTGCAGATTGTTCAACCAGCAGAAGAGCAAACATTCTTGCCACCCTTTTACATAAGGCTTTAGTGCAATAAGCACATTAGATAAAAACCTTCTTTGTAAGGTGAAAATTGTTATTAGATATCCCTGTTTGAGGGAGTCACCATTCCCGGTATTTGGTGTTACATCATGGTTGGGTCAGTGACCTTTTCAACTTGGCTGGGAATCCACTGAGAAACAGCTGTGGTGTTTTTTCCTCTTGAAATGCAAAAAGGAAATTCCTTGCCTTAATGTCTAGCGTTGTTAGCATCACTGCAGTAAACTTCTGGGGGACTTTGTGGAATACTCGGTGTTGTTTTTTTAACTGTGAAATGCTGATTTGTTTGTCATTTATTGGGGTTACCCCAGGGTGAGCCAACACAGTTTAGTCTTGAGTCACTTTGGTCCTCGTGCCTATAAAAATGTTGTAGACCTTTAAAACTGCAATGGGAAACAGATTACCCAGAGACATATTTTACTCTCAGATGCTAAAGAGGTTTGAGCAGAAGCAACTCATCATGGTATTCGGATACTGCAATTATTCTGTTCTCATGCTAGCTCTCATAAAACATGTGCTAATGTCAATCACTGAAATACCAGGGAAATATCCACTGTTTTCCAGGTAAAAATGTTAAGAGTATATGCCAGAGTGAATGGGCAAAACATGAAATGGGAGAAACGTGAAATACAAGTAAAGTTTCCAGAGTAGGGCTGTAGACAACCAGGGATTTAGAGGAATTAAGGAATGAATGATGTAACTGCACTTCTAGCAGTAAGGTTTGCAATGGCTAGATTATCATAATGTTCAATGATAAGCAACTTCACTCTGCTGGAGTCAAAATCTTTTCAGAATTTACTTCAGTAGCAGAAATAGCTTATGACAGGTAACTTGAAAAATCCTCACGAAGACTTCACTGAAATCAGTGATTATCCTATGGACCTGAATGGCAATGCATATTTTATTTGTCATGTGGGATGAAAAGCTCAGGTCTGTGTTTCTTTTAACCATGCCGATGCAAAGACTTTCTCCTTACATACCCCTGTTGCCTGGGGAGTACCCACTATGAATAGTGCCTGAACTATTGAAAGACAGAGGCAAAGGTGAGTGAAAACAGTCAGAAAGCCTGGAGAGGAGCTCAGGGTTGTGGGAATAGTGTGCTGGGAAATGGAGTTTGCTCTGGGATTGCCTCCCCTCAGCTTTCTAGGTCAAGTGAGTGATCTGCAGGATGGGCTGATTACACTGGAAGGGACAAAGACACTTTATCGCTTCACATGCCAGTGAATCAAAATCAGGGAAAGTCATAGAGACCCCAGTTGTGTGTGTCAGAAGGGAAGAAGCTCAGCTGGACCCATAAAATGCACATTGTCTGTTGCTTCCACTCCTCTCTGACCACTCAGCTCCTTGCACATCTCCACGTGTGGCCTTGTCTCTTGTTTCTGCATCTCTGCCATTGGTCTCCCAGTTTCTGCACCTTCACAATTCCTCTTTGCAGTATAAAACCTCAGTCACTTTGCACTAAATATTGCTACACACACAATAATCCTGTGACTCTGGAGCTGTGAAAATGACATCCTTCCCATCAATCCTGTGTGAGGCTGTTCACAGAACCCACAGTCTTTCTGCTGCTGGGGGACTAAGACCTTCCCTCCTGTTTTTGAGGAACAGAGCAGGGAATTTCTCATCCCCGTGAGGAAACTAGCACCAGAGTCTAAAACGTTGTGGGGGGAAGCAAGATAGGGTTTGTCAATGCATCAGAATTGCTTAATTTGTGTTGACTGTTCTTTCTCTTACAGTATTCCTTCAGGAAAAAGGCTGTCACACTACGTTACTTTGTCTGTGGCACTCTGTGGGGTGCTTCTGCTAATTCAGACAATTTCAAAGGAACTGTGAAATAGGGATAAAAATTCTGTTTTTCAAGGAAAGAAAAGCCTCACTAGGAATCATTTTAGAAAACAAGTGACACAATAAGGAGATAAGGTTCGTAAATGACTTGGATATAAATAAGGTAGTCCAAGTGAGACGAGTCTGTGAAGAACTGCTGGAGTAAAGAAAGCTAGGTGGCTTGGTGATAGATTAAATTCCTTACAGACAAAGGCAAATTAATGCAAGTTGGAAGGAATAATCAGAATGACATATTGCTTGGCTCCAAATTAATCATAGCCATGCAGCAAAAAAAGTGTCACAACAGACATCTTAGCCAAACCATATGCTCTGAGAGCAGCAAAAGTGTTGGCAAACTGATAGAATGTAGGAGGGAAAAGATAGAAAACAATATTGAAAACAATATAATATAATTATCTAAGCCAGTGACATGTCCTCTCTGTTCCTTCTAGGCCAACCAGCTTGAAAATAATACTGCAGATATACTAAGGGTCCAGGGAAATACATGAAAAAAATTATTAGAGGAATGGAAATATGGTGTGAGCTTTTTATGTAAGGGGAGTGTGGAAAGAGTAGAGATGGTTAGATTAGAGAGGAAGAAGAAGTGACAGCGTGACAGAAGTGTACAAAATGATTATTGCTGTAAGGAAGATTGCCTTCCCCACAAAACAAAAGCACCAGGACATGGAACCGAATAACAAGACATTTACAACCAATAAAACAATCCCTTTTATATAATGTTTAATGGGTGAGTTAACCATCTACATGAGCAATGGGAACAGAAAGATTTTGTTGGAAAAGAAAAGAAATAGGAAAAGACATCCGTGTGATTTGAGTCAAAACAAAACCACGGTGTTAAAGAGCAATTTATCCCTATGGGCAGGTTGTACTCTTAATATCTTTCATGAACCCTTTTTCTGAGAAGAATTTAGGCAAACTTTGAAGCAGGGTACTGTGATGAACAGCTCACATCTGCTCTCACACTGAAAGCAGCTGTGTTTTGGCTTTGTGCTGTGGTGGGGACTAACAGGACCTTCCCCATATATAAGCAAAATAACTAAAGGCACTGGAAGGAGCTGAGGAACCAAGGTGCCAAATCTGAGGCTCCCATGGCACAAACACTTGTGGATGTGCTGGTGAAGCCAGTGCTGTCTGGAGTCTTTGCTCTGAGTGTCCCTGTCCCTTTTGGCATAATTCTTGATAGGCAACTAACACAGCATAGGCAATATCTTTAATCTCCAACATTTTCAGATCTGTGGTGGCCCACGTTTCAACAAGGCATCCAAAAACTTGGGAAAGGGGAGGCACATCTGGACAAGCTGAATGCATGGTAGCCTTACCTAGACTTGGCTGCATGGAGAGTCATGTGGGTGAAGTACTCTACTGAGAGTAGACATCTGTGGAGATGCATCCACAGAGTTTTCTGTGTGACTAAGGACAAAAATTTCTAGCAGATGTGGCGCAGTGAGTGATTGTTCAGGATCACTTTACCATGTCTGACATCTTAATATAAACTACACACACTTGTTTATATTAAAAATATGGAATAATTTCTTGATGATGTGCTGGAGGAGTAATTTTATTCAATAATTAGAGATGATGGCTGTCTTTTGTCTTGCTCCAGACAGGAAGCTGAACAGTCGCTTGTCAGTCTCATTGTCTCCTTTTCTAGGTACAGCTCTATGTTAATTGGAGCTACGTGGAAATTTTTTTTCCAGCAAAATAATATTTTGGGAGATGTTTCCATGAAGCTTCTGTGAGAAACATGCCAGACTAAATGGTTCTCCAGGGTATTTCTGTGGTCTAAAGGAGAATAGATCCAAGCCCTTGGTCTGACTGAGATGCAGCATTTCATTCCAAATCCAACTTAAATCAATGAGTATTTCCTGTGTTCCCAAATGCTGGCTGTGCCACATTAATGCCTGTGCTCAGAGTAAGCAGTTTCATTTTCACTTCAACATGGAAATCATATTTCAAAACCAGTAAATTTTGCCAAAGAAATGAAACAACATTTCTATGGGGACCGTGGACTGCTATATGTTGCATTTTATTGCATGGCTCAATGACTATATTGCACTTTGTCTTGTCTGGTCTACTCAAATTGCCACCTTGCAGAAATGCTTTCTCAAAGGTCAGACTTTCAGAAGAGAAACTTGCTCAGCCTCGTGCACAAGCAAGCCCAGAGGTGCCTGCATATGTAGTGGTGATGAAGCTGCTGAGTTTGTGAGCATTCGTGAAATGGTTGAGATTAGAAAGCATCCTTGGAGATCATGTAGTACAACCCCAGTACTAAAACAGAGCCATTGACAGCAGGTTGCCATGACAAGAATTTTTAGCTGAGCCTGCTGTGATGGGACCAGGAGAAATTCTTTAAAAGGGCAGAGATTAGACAGGACAGAAGGAAGAAAATTTTTGAAATAAGGGTGGTGGAACACAAGAAAGACTTCCCATTGGTGCCCATTCCTGGAAACATTCAAGGTCAGGATGGATGGGGCTCTGAGCAACCTGATCTAGTTGAGAATGTCCCAGCTCATTGCAGGTACTTGGAGTAGTTGACCTTTAAAGGTTCATTTCAACCCACCCATTCTATGATTCCAAGTCAAGTTTTGAACACTGTAAAGGATGGAAATCTGTTCCAGTGTTTGATGACATTAGAGTAATAGCTTTTTCTTTTCTTACAATAGAATTTTCTGCCTTTTGGCTTCTCATTTGGCACCACTGATAAGAGTCTGGCTCCATCTCCTTTACTCCCCTCATCAGATGATTCTTGATATTGACAAGGCACCTCCTGGGCTTTTTCTCCTCCAGGCTGAACAATCCCATGTTTCCCAGTCTCCCTTTCTAAGGCACTCCTGTCCCTTAACCACTTGAGTGACCCTTGGCTGAACCTTCTGCAGCACCTTCATCTCTCTCTGGTCCTGGGGAGCCCAGAACCCAACACTGTACTCCAAATATGGCTCAGCAGCATGGAGTAGCAGGGAAGGATGGCATCCCTCAACCTAATCATTCTCCCAATGCAGGCCAGTGTGCTGCTGGTCTTTTTATGCTTCAAGGATGTATTGGTGGCCAGTGGGCAACACAATTGTCCCCAAGAATTCCCAGGGCCTTTTCTGCACAGCTGCCTTCCATCTGGCCAGCTCCAGTGTGCACCAGTACTTGGAGTTATTCTTCCTTGGGTGGAGGACTTGAGACTTCCCCTTGATGAACTCCATGAGGTTCTTGTTTGTCCATTTTTCCAGCCTGTCAAGGCTTGTCTGAATGGTAGCACAACCCTCTGGTGTACCAGCCACCGCTTCCAGTGTTCCTGGTGGTGTACTGAGGTCTAGTTCTTTTTACAAATCCAGGGCACAAAGGTGAGAAAAGAAATCTTTCCAGGGACTGATCCACAAGGCCAGGACAGTCTTCAGTACCCCACTAAGTCTCAGCCCTCTGAAACTGCAGGAGAAATCCTGGTGATAATGAAAACTGAGGTGGTTTTACTATTTCCTCCTACTAGGCCAGGCTTTTAGGTTTTCTTTCAAACTGATGCTCGATTTTTCCTTTTGCCTCCTGTATCTTAAACTCCCGTTGTCTGCAGATGGAGAGAGGACTTTAATCTATAAAAAAAAGACACTGGATAAAATCTTTCATTATTAGGCACCCTTGTCTATAGTACTGTTGAGCTCAATGGCTTTCTTCCAGGACTTTACCTAACCTTTATAATTTTAATGGAGGACCTGAAGAATTATTGTCATTCCAATTTAGGGTTCCCACACATTTCTAGTAAGCAGGTGAACCACTTAATTGGAAACACCTTCTGTCTCCTAACAACAAAAGATTTCCTGGCTTGGAAAAAGTCTTCCTCATTGAAAACAAAGCGGGCAATTGCTGCAATAGTGGTCACTTTAACAGATTCTATAATGAATTTGATTAGATTGTGGTGGGTGTGCAACTTTCTGACAAAGCAGAGAGAAAACCAAATTAAAATTTTAATGTGTGAAACAATACTCAAAAATGTCTAGCTCTCTCCAGACTCCGTTAGCTCTCAGGTAAACTTTGAGGCAAAATCTTTGTTTGAAGTCAGGAAAAGGGCTGGAATTCTTACCTCTCTCAATCTCCCTTTCTCTGCACACACACACCAAGTTTAATAGATAGCATATGCTGTTAGCCAAGCCTTTGTTCTTGCCCCAGCAGAGTCAAGGCACTGCCAAGTCTCACTCCGTTTCAGTGTGTCTCCCCGTGCTTGGCTTGGGTTTCCCTCAATTTGAAGCAGCCTCATACCAAATTCTGAAGATTCACGGTGCATTTAAATGGAAAATTTGAACCATCACTCAGAGATTGTGTTTTTCAAATCTGACTCTTTTCAGTGACCAGAATTTGGCTGGTTTGCCTGTGGTCAGATAACAGCAGATAAGAAATTATTTAGCCTCCTCTCCATCTCTGAGCAAAACCTTAAGCAACTGGAAAGTAACAAGTCTCATGAAATGAATGAGCAGGATGTAGAATGTTATACTTTTGTTTCTTGTTGCTGGTTTTTGTGTTTAGGGTTTTTTTAAACAATATGCCAGAATGGAAGACATTAGACGTGTTATCAAGCTTAGGTTGTTAAAAGGGGGCCTACTCTGTGGTCTTAGAAAGGTCTTAGGTATGTGGATAGATATGATGCCCTTCCCTCAATAGCTGAGGTAATTCTTTAACCTGACCCCTCCAGGCAAATTTCCCAGATCAAAAATTCTCTTATTTTTCTGTATCTGGCCTGTTAAAAATTGTTATTATCTTTTTTCTTTTTTTTTTCTTTCTTTCTCCTTTGATTCTCTCTGCTTATTTGTTGAATTTCGCAGGCTTTTGGATCTATGCCTCTTACTAAAGTTAAGATTGATTAAGTCATCACATATTGATAAATCTTCATGAAATACTGTGAAAATGTGAAGGTTTTGTTATTGGGATGGGCTGGTGCTGAAAATCCAAGTCTTCTTTTTATCTCCTCAATGCAGTCAAGAAACATTTCTGCCAGCTTGGTTTGCTGACAAGCATTTTTAATATCAGATGTTTCCTACCTGGTGGTAACAAATGCTGCGTGGTACCTGCTCCTTGTGAAGTCTGTTCAAGACAGGCTGAGAAAAGTTTTGCCCTGAATCTGATTAATGGAATACATTTGAAAAGCCTCCAATAAACCTTTATCATTGTGAGCTGTAGCTGGCACATCAAATGGGTGTGAGCTTACACATGGGCATGTCTGATGGCTTGTGAAATGCCCTGCTGAAACAGAAGGATCTTGAAATAATGTTAAGGAAGCACAGCTGACAGGAGCTGAGAAAAGAAGACAGATTGAAGGCTGGGGTTGGCATCCCATCCCCAAGACATCACATTACCCCGTAAAATATAACAAATGTGAGAGGTCTGACTAAGGGAATCTCTGCTTACTTTTTGTGTCCTAGGCTCCCACTCTCACCATGCTCATTTTTATAAAACCCAAAGTATAAGCCAGCCAAATAAACGTTACTAACTGCCCGTTCCTGAGGACTGTAATCTGAAGTTTTTATTTCTGCCATGAACCTCCTCATGTATCCCCATGAACTGATGGGTTACAGATACCAACTTCCAGCAGGCACAAGTAATTTGTGAGGCCTGTGACAGATCAGCTGAGCTTGATGCCCTCTGTTAATTAGGACCGTTCATGACCCCCTGAGCTGAGGTTCTTTCCAACCTCTCAGAGGAAGGTCTTGGGGCACATCAGCCATTTCTCACTTTTCTTTCTGGGTGCCCCTGGGTAACAGTGTTCTCTCCTCTCCCACCCTCCCTTTGTACTTGGATTTCACCACCTGCTTTGATTTCCCACAGGTGACAGGTCTGTGTACTTCATCAACACAGTGCAGCAGAAACTGCTGCTACAGGTAATGAGTTTGCAGTGTGGATCACAGGGCAGCCTTGTGTAAGGTGTTGGTTCCATATGAAGGAAAAATCTGTGATCCAAAGATAAGGCTGGGTTTGCTGCCTACCAGAAAAGCATCAGACTTGTGGCAGCAGCACTAGTAGACTAAGAAAGTCACGTTTATTTCTCTCCATAAACCAGATTACCACCAGAATAAGATCCCCTTGTGTGTGGCCCTATGTGAACACCTGGTTTTGAGTGCCATGTTCTGAGTTTTTCCAGCAAAGCAAGAGTCACACCTTTGGTTCTTGGTGGAGAGGGTCACAGCACATGTTATTGTGGCATAACCATGATTCATTGCCTTTGTGCCACAGCAAGCACGTGTGGGGAAACTTAATAAATATCCCCCATTCAGGCAAGATAATGGGGAGAATTAAACTGGTTGGCACTTAGATCAAAGCTCATTAGCCTTGCATCTAACACTCGACAACCAGAGATGATATCAGAAAGGGGGTTTTCTTATGCCGTTTTCTGCATGTGTTGCAGGGATTGTTCATGTGTAATGAGATCATATCTTAGTAGAGAATGAGAAATAGCATTTTTGCCGGTTGTCAAAACCCATCTGAACACAAAGTTTATTTAAACAAATTTTTTTGCTATGAGCTCATATTAAATCTCAGCAAGTTTATCCATCTCTAATTTAGTTACATGGTCATTACATGGAAAATCCACTTCAGATAAAGCAAAACATTTTCATCATCTAGTTACACAAGTATCAGGTCACAGCAATTACGTGCAAATGTCATATATCTACTGTGCCACTGCAGTCTTAACATGTGCATGTTCTGCACAAATAATGAGCAGCTAATTCTGCACAACAGTGCAGTGGATGTGACATTGCATCAACGGGATGAAGGAGGTGGACAAGCCTAGAAAATGAGCTGACACTCTTCAAAGTCTTTGTCAGAGTGCTCCCATTCTGATAAACATCCCAAATAACTCCTTCCCCCCGGCTGACTTTCACAAGCACCAAAACAAACAGCACAACAGAGCATTCTCTGTGAACCTCCTGCAGTGTGTTTGACTATCTCCACTGCACTAATCTTTAATCTTTCCTTCTTTACAGATTCCCAGCACACCTCCAGTGAGAGGATGGAGTAAGTGAGCCACACCTGCTGCAGCATTTTAGCTATCGAGCCTTTCCATCCCAGCCTTGCAGCCAAACCACTTATAAACACCTAACCACTTCCCTTTTCAGCTACTACAGTCTTCCTCACAGGGCTTCTTTCTCCCTTTGCTGGGCCAGTGGGATGTTTCTGCCAAAGCCATCTTTCTCATTCTGGCCGTGGCAACTGCTTCTCTGTATGTTGGCCTGTTTCCCTTGTGGTCTCTAAAGAGTTCTGATATTGTAGTCTGGAAAATCTGTTGTGCAGCTCCTCTTGCTAAATCTAACTTTTTTTCTCTACCCCTTTAGTTCCACTCAGTCATGCTGGCTACCTCCCTTGTTTCTCAAAAGCATCCATGCCCTCTTTCTCTGTCCTCACCAAAGCTGCTCCCACAACCACCTCCCTCTGTCACTCTTGGCAGTCAAGGCTATGAAGAAAAGAGCCATTCATGCTCCTTGCCATTGCTGTTCTTGTTGTTGTCACATTTGTGATTTCTCTTTCCCATCCAGTCTGCCTGTCTAGTGGTCTTCACTTGCTGCATATATGCTAGACATGTTCATTTATATGAGAACATAGAAAATATTCTCCAGTCTGCTGCATTCACTGGCCAAAGACTCCCACAGGAGAATTCCTACAGCAATATTCTCCTATGGGACAGAGCTCCACCATTAGACAAGCATTTTGTTTATGGTGGGACCCAGGTATACGCAGGAGGTTCTTTAAAACTATAATATTAAAGTCATGTTAGCTGAAAAGCCAAAGAAAATGGTAAAACTGGCAAATTGAAAGAAAATTCACTGTTACAGCAGGGGATCAGAAAATATCTTCCTTTCTGTCCATAGAAATTAATCTTGACCTTTCTTTCTGGAGCAATTTAAAAAGCAAATACGGGCAAATAAATGTTGTCGTCTGGATCCTCTGTGTGAGTATGCTGAACTCCAGTAAAGATGGGTCTTCGACAGAAGAATTTGACAGTGCCAACTGACCAGCAGTAAAAAACAATATGCTCACAATTCTATTGTTATTTGACTGCAGCCCTTTTTGGAAAAATAAGCACAAGCTGTGCCAGACAGAAAGGGAGGGAATAGTGACCTGCACTTTGCAGCCACAGTGAAAGCCAATGTTCTCAATGCTGGCCATAATCAAGGCCATCAGTCACATCTCCAATGTATTCTTCCTGGCTCCAGCCACATCCATACTTACCAGATCTGTCAAAATCTCCCTTTTATTTCCCTCCTTCCACTTCAGTGGCTTGAAGAAAACAAAACAAAAGAGCAGCCAAAATCTAATGATTTATAAAATAAATTTTTTATTCACTCCACACGATGAGATCACTCTGAGAGAGCTGTTCCAGTCTCCTGGCTGAAGATCCTGAGGGACAGGCCAGGCCCGAGTTCTTTATAATTCAGTTTATTCATTCACCCCTGTAAAATGCATCCATTTCACCAATTTCCTCTTTGTGTGTTTGTCTGCTATAAACGAGGATGGGAATGATAACACCTGCATTAAGTGTGTGATCTGCCTCACCACCTTAATGGTTAGTGCACCTAATCCTGTCTAAAACTCGATACTGAGAAGCAACCTAAGGAGGTTAAGAGAACTCCAGAGCAAGAAAAGCATGGAATCCCATGTTTTGGTCACAGCACACATTCCGAGGAGGCCACCATCACACACAAGGACTGAAGTTCAGTGGACATGCTGTAAAAAGGGTGTTGTGTGCTGGAATGTGGACGGTCTCTCTCCATAAAGAGAAGAGCAAGCTTGCGTGAGGAGGTGGCAACAACACAGCCTTTCCAGAATATTCCTTTTTTTTCCCAACGTCAGTCTTATATTAGCTCAGGAAACCTCCTAGATCCTCATCTAAACAGACGACCACAAGTCCAATTCTGTTTCCTGCAGGGTCATTGTCAGCAACTGCACAGGGCCAGGTTCCTGGGAAGCACCATGAGCATGAATCTGAGCCCTTTACCTGACTCACACGTTATTGAGAGTATCTCACATTTAAGGTGTTCATTTCACTACCCCAAAATATTTGCAGCAACATAAAAAATATATTGTTATGGTATTTTTCATATGTAAACACATATTTAAATACTTCTCGTTCTTTAATTATACATATTGAAACTAATTTTCCATTTCAGATGCTCAAGCTTTTCAAACCAGCCTTGCTACTCTATGTTGTCTCTTCCCAAGCCATGCATTTTGGTATCGCATAATCTTCTGGGTGGTCTCAGGTAAGATGATCTTTCTTTGTATGCATCTGCTTCTCCATCTCTAAGTTAGGCTAATAATATTTATCAGATTCACTGTGCTTCTTTTTCTCGAAGCACAGAAGAGATGCAAAGGGCTATGTTAAAATAAATATTCACTGCCTTTACACAAGCAATATTGTTCAAATTCTGTCATCAGAGCTGATTTTTGGGGGACTATCAGAACCTAAACCTGTTCAAATACCTTCAGATTGTTTCTATTTTTGTGCAACACACTTTTTTTTTCCCATTAGCAGCAAGCTCTAAAACAGAGTTAGCTGTCTACTTGCTGGCAGTTGGCAGGAGCTCAGCATTCCAGTGTAAACTGATCTTTTTTTGTCTGCCAATAATGCAATATTAACAAATTTGTCTTGATATTTATCTGTTGTTATGTCTGTTGTTAGACTGTATGAAGAAAACAAAACTTGGAACATTGCAGCAACCATTGTTTTAAGATATCTGATATGGCACTGAAGACTTTCCTTTAGGGATTACCAGTTTCATGGCAATTGAGAATTATATAACGTAAGAAGCTCTCTTGCGTGTTTTCCATCACTGGCCATTTCAAAATGCATCTTCTTTCACAGTCCCAAGAGCTCAAATTTCATTTCTGCTGATTAGAAACCCAGCCTTGTCATGTTATTTCTGGTAGGTTTAAAATGAAATGAAGGGCTAGGTGAACTGTCTGGTTAGAGATCCATATCATGTCCAATATTTAAATTTTCACAGGAAGAGCATTTTGGGGGTTGTCTTTTAGCAACCACAGTATCAAGTTTTCACATATCAGTGCTAGACAAAAAGCATGAGGAAGGTCATGGCTTGTCCAACCACATGCTTACTGCTAGGAAAGACCCCAGAAGAGTTATGAATGGTCAGTTAGGTTAGGCTAAAAAGAAGCTGACTAAAATGAGCCTTTGTGAATTTTCACAGTCAAACAACATTCATCTGAGAAAATATCCTGCAATGCTTTTCTCAATTTTATGTTGGATAACAAATTATACTTTTTCTAAAAATGCAAACTAGTAATTATCAGCCAGATAACTGAGAGTCAGGATCTTATCCAAGATAACTGAAAACCAGGCTTAGTTGAAGGCAGTGGCTTTATAGAAAATTCTTGAACGAGGACTTCAGAATTCATTCTACCAAAATATCCAATTCATCTTTTCAAGAGTAACTGCAGTTTTCTTGCTTGCTTTCTTATTTTGCTGCCAAGCACTTGCTTGTGGCAGGATCCTACATGGTTTGCAAAAACAATAAGGGTGAGAAGAAAAGCACACAAAAGGAAAGGGTGACAGAGCACCAATTTGTTAGCGGCAACTGGATCAGATCAGTGGGCTGGAACTGAAAAGGAATTGTGATTTTTATCCAGATTGATGACTATTTTGATTGTAGTATTGATGATCGGCAGAGAGTTAGTGATGGTTGTAACAGATGTGGCCTCCCCAGTGCTGCACAAAGGAGACCTCTTGCCTAAGCAGGAATAGTAATTATTGCCCGTTTTTCAAAACCTGCAGCCTGCAATTGAGTTGTCACAGTCTCCCAGACACTGCTCCAGGCACTGCAGATGGTACCAGCTGACACACTTTGGGCACACCATTGCGAGCATGAGGAAACCACATGATTTTAGCTCCTCTCCTGATGCCTAATGCATGACAGGGAGTCAGAGAGAGATAGATGCCTTTCATGAGGAAATATGGGCTCCGTGGAGCTGCAGTGTGATTGAGGAGAATGTTCAAGTGAGAACACATCTGAAAGAAATTGCTAGCATGCAGTACAGCAGGGAACAATCAGCTTCTGTAACAAAACACTTGTTTCCATACTGAAGTATCCAAATTGTTTTTATATGAGACCCAAGTCAATACTATTGAAGGCCTTTTCTGTTTATTTTAAGTCCTTCATCTATTGGATTTGCTGAAGAACATTGCTTAAGTTGAGAGTGAATGCATTAACAAATACAGCTAGCAGCCCATTACAAATTATCTGTACGCCATGGGAATAATAGGTTTGTGCAGCTGAGAAAAAGAAAACAATTGCAAATGTTCACTTGGAATTTACAACACTTTGGGCTTAGATAATTCACTTCGAGGCAGTTGGTTTCCTAAGTCTGACAGTAACATAAATCACAGCTTGGAGCTCACTGCAAGTAAAATTTAGTCACTTTACTGAGAAATAACAAATACAGTAAGTGTGATAGCTTACAATCTTTGAAAACACCACCTTCAAATAATTTATGGTAGTGATAAATTAACACCTGATGCTGAATTTCTGACAGCAGCCATGCAAGTCTACATGAAGAGAAGCTGAAAGTAAAAAGGACTCCATGAAAGTGTACTTCACCTTACTCATTGTCCACAAACTATTTGCAAGCCACATCAAATTGAGTAATTTATTCAAAATTGTTTATATTGCTCCTGGGAAATTGTTCTGGTTTTGTACAAGCCTAGTGTGAACAGTTCACTGCAAAAGAAATCAAAGAAATCAAAATGTGAAAAAATGCACTGTGCTACTTATTTACACTTACACTTGTTTGGAGAAATGATTGTTTGACAAAAACATATGACAGCTTCTGAGTCCAGATCCTGACATCACTGTGGTATAAGTAATACACAAATAAACCAGGCACATGCATTTTGTAGTTTCTGTGAACTGAAGTGTTCAAATGGAAGCAACAACCAAAGGTCTTACACCTCTGCATAATCTTAATTGATGTTCAGTGTCTAGCAAGCCTTTCCATGTACAGAATTAGAAGTAATGCTTGTGACTGATGAGTTTTCAGATGTTAAATATAAAAGGAAGGGGAACTTGGAAAGGTGAGCACCTCAACCAAGTTAGCCATCACTCCTGTGTGCCATTTCCCACTTTCCTGGTTTTATCCTGTGTTTTCAGTCCTCTTTGGGTGAATCAGTGTCACTAATAGAATCCCTTGATACTTCCATGCCATCTGCATATGCAAATGTATGGCCTACTAGAATTTCATGAAAATTCAAGAGGACTTGTAAGAATTACTATAAAAAACATTGTGTCATGTTTTATATTGTCTTGCATTCTTACTAATCTAATGTAAATTAAAAGGATTTCCTGTATATAAAATCTGTGTTGAATTAGTTCATCAAACAAGTTGGTTAGAAAGAAATGGATGGAAGTAGAAAATCAGTATAATTGATACACACATGAATTAGACACTGTATTACTGAGAAAATCGAGAAAACCCTAAGACAGACTAAGCACCTCTATTATTAAATTTGACCCTTTTTTTTTCACACTTCAAGCTTCAGATTCTGCTCTCCAGCTGGAGTGTGAGGGATCTCTGAGCCAAAGAATCTGCTCAGGACCAAGGTCCAAGACTCTGTCAGGAGTCCTTGCCTTGGGCCACCAGGGACTTCACCTTCTCTGTTGCAATTGTTCTGCTCTGCATAAAGAGCTACTTGCTTATGTATAAATAGGCTGAGTGCCCAAACTGCTGCCTCACTGACAGTGGGAGCTTCTTTCAGAGCAGACATTTAAACAACAGTTCAACAAAATGGTTTTTCTACTCTCACCATACTCTCATGAACAACAACAACAAAAAAAACCTCCCCACACACAAAAAACAAACCCAACCCAAAAACTCTAACATCAGGTCTCTTCACCTCATGTAGAGTCACACATTGATTTTTTAAAAAAAATTCTCTTCAATCTTGCTGAATATAATATGCAGTAATGCTGATATGAAAGGAGGTGATCCAGGACTTCCATTTACATTTGCAGTGGGAATTTTAGTTAGCCCAAAGTGAACTGCTCAAGCTGATAGGAGACTTTTGTCTCAGTGAAGCTCTGCATGTGATAGATCACTGTTAGACCCGAAACGATCACATATTCCTAAATCTCAGGTTCAGGCTCCAGTAAAAAGTAAATTTCTTTCAAAATATGAAGAACAAACAGTGTTCCCTAACAGTTCATGTGGAAAAAATCTAGCACTTTAATCCATATGTGTGCCTTTTTTGAATCCTACTATGTCCATCATTTTAAAAGACTTTGCTTCTTGGCAAATAGTTTATCCATGACTTTATATCTGGATAATCCTATCTTTCCATAGGCCTAGAGGATACACTTTCCTGGACTACATGCCTGTTCCTCCACACTCAGGTAAGACAATACATTGAAATGCAGCACGATAAGTAATGTTATGGTTTTGTATGAAATGGGAATTTTAATTTCTGTATTTTATTCTGTCAAGCAATCCTAACACAACAACACCATAGCAGGAGAAACAGGAACTGTGGTTTCCATTTTCCAGCTTTTTGTAGTAGCTATAAACCTCAGTGTGATACTGAAGTCACTTTGCATTTCAGGTGGGAATTTAGTACTTGTTTTTTAATGTCCTTTTGTCCATACTGCATATTCTATGACTTCAGGAGCTCTGTCACAGATACACTAATGTAATTAGATGGTGCTGGAAGATTTTCCTGGAAGCAGTTAAACAAAAAGCTCTGTCCTCCTGCAGAGGAAAACAGGGTGCAGCACAATCTTCACAGAGTTTTGGTGCAATAACCAGCTGGGGAGGTTGGATCTCCTGAGCCAGAGGCTCAGCTCCTCAAAGGTCTCCCCATGAAGAGGTGTGACTAAACCAGACAGATCCACAGACTTGGAAGAGCTGAAACTGAGCCTGACATCATCACTTGAAATTCAAAGCACTTCCCAGAAAGTTCATTTTTTTCAGCAATGCAACATTATAAAATGAGAATTGACTTTTGTTCAGAAGGAAAAGGAAGCCTTTTCTGAGCTGACAAGGAGTCAGTGTAGATACACTATCTATCTAGATTGAGGCAGCTGGCGTAGGAAGGGGTCAGCCCTTAAGAAACTCAGACTTCACTTTGGGAAGTCTGCAATGACTCATTCATGTGCCTACAGCTAGTGTTTTTACCTAAAGCCCTTCAGCTTGCTTTAACTCATCTGTTTCAATTCCTGCTAGTGTTGAAGGCTGTTTCCCATGTCAAAGGTTCAGATGTAGAGCTTCACTGTTGTAGCCCTCAGTAGTGTCAGCATGGAGTCAGCTCCAGTGATGCCTGTCTGAGACTCTGCAGTCTAAGTGTATTCAGTAATTTCTAATTTTCTCACCTTTCCCTTTTTATAAAATTCTTTCTTTATCTTTTTTGACAACCTTCTCCTACTGATTCCTTTCTTCTTCTCTGTCTAGGTTTAGAAAGACAGGTATCTGCCAGGGAAACTGGGGTTCCCCTTAGAATAGAGGATGTAAACCCCTCACCCCCCACCAAGTTCTAATTTTGCAATTAATGGCTCTCAGGAAACGATTTGGGAGTAGGAATAACAGCTTTTTACTAAGAATATAAGAATACAAATGTGGTAGAAAAGAAAAAGGGAAAAAAAAAGAAAACAAAACCACCCCACCAAACCAGCAAACCAACAAACAACAATTTTGAAAAGTCCTGACAGGGTCAAAGCTACAACCTTGTTAGTCAGGGTGTGGAAAGCAGTCCAAAAGTGAGTCCTCCTGGAATGGCAGGTACAGCTCCGCTGAGGCAGAAAATGATCCAGTAGCAGAAAGGAAAGGGTCCTGAGGTGGTGAGAAGGGTCCAGCCTTCCTCCCGTAATCGGATGAAGCAAGACCCTGTGCTCATTTAAAGTTCCAGCTTTATCCAGGTAAGAATGGCTGGCTCCTCCCACAGGGTGGAGCATCACACAATAGGTACACTAGGATGTAGGTATGTGTTGGGAAGGGGAGACGCTTGGGAAGAGTGTTAATGGCCCATTAAAGATAAGAACAATGCTCTACCTGATACTGACCGTTGGCCCATTATCAAAAGGCACCCGCCCCCAACTGTTTTTCAGCAGATGAAATTGAATAGACTATAACCCAGGACATTCTCTTAAGGAAGAAAATGAATGTAAAGGAAAAATAACCTTGGAGCAACTTTCTACTGAACTTACTCTTGCAAACTGAACAGGACTATTTCTTGGCATACTGTCATTGAGACTACCCTTCTATGATTAGATAGACTATAGCTGCTTAAATGGCATCCAAGATCCAGTTGCTGTTGGAAATGTAACACCATAAATGATGTTAACATAACATCAGAACACGAACCCGTGTCTCTTTGATTAGTTTTCAGGCACTGCCACCTGAAATATGGACCATATCACATATCATCTATTTCCAAATCTAACTACCAGCTGTAACTGAAAGTTTGCTTAGGTACCAAACAGTATTTTATCTTCCAGAAGAGATTTAATAAGTTAAAAGAAATGGAAAATAACAAGAGATCTGCCCATTCCACCTGGATCCAATTGTTTCTAATCAATTGTTTTGGGTGGAAATTGTTGAGTTATGGGCATTTGGTATGGGATGACTAATGTCCTTTAGATAGACTCAAGTTCTGACTCTGGGGACAGAGATCTGTTGAAGTAAGGTCTGACATTTTGCCCTAAAAGTGTAAAGGGGTTTTTGAAATTAGAAATGCTTTTATTTGAAATGTTCTCAGCTTCCTCAGCACAGATGGGTCTCACTAAGAACAGAGCCAAAGCAGGCTGCTGGAGTAACTCATCTTTTTCTAATACAAATCCAGGTGACTTTTCATTTTCCCTTCACTCACCAAGTTTTCTGTCAGCCAGCATGGTTTCTGCAGTTGCTTGGTGTGGCTGCTGAAACTGGAGTGACTAGGAGTGAGCCTTACCCATTTTCTAATTTACAAATATACCTTTGAACACATGAACTCCAGCAGGAGTCAAAGGGAAGCCCAAAAAGTGCTTTCAGTGAAAGAGCCTTCACTGCTGAATTCAGTTTCCTGCTCAGTCTCAGTCCTCACCAGCTATGATTTCAGGAGCTGGGAAAAGAAAGTGACCCCAGGAGAAGGGGAGGGCAAAGTCCACTGCCTTTTCCACTACAATCAGAGTGAAAGACAAGACATGAAACAAGCTTTGCTTCACTAAGTACGTAACTCAGATAAAAACTCTACCCAGGAGACTGAAAGCAGCAGTATACAGTGCTCAGTGAAACTTAAAAGGTTTTCTTGTGCAGCTGGACTGTTTTTCTATGGTGCAGTCAAATTTTAAGTATCTCTTGAGCATAGAGAATAGGCTGGATACTGCATGCACACAATCCTACCTCTATAAAGGCTTCTACCTTCTATTGCAAAAGGAAACATCACAGTAATATCCTTGCGTGTCTGGGTTTCAAATTTCAGACATAGCCCCTTTTAAGAAAAAGATGGGTAAAAAATTTACTTTTTAACTCCTCTCTCTCCCACTACCTACCCCTAAAAGAATTTTCTTGGAGCTTTGTGAAAACCATTATGCTTTTACATTTGTTCTAGTCATTCACTCCCAGGGAATAGAACACTTTATCAGAGGCCAGACCCCATTTTTTCTGGAGTTCATGCTCTGTCTGCCATAACTGCCAATGACTGGGTCAAAATGCTGTGCATTGGCTGTTCACAGGAGTCAGAGTATTCTCTTCCTGCCTTTTGAAGGCTTTTTAAGCAGCCTGAACATTAGCCTTGTGACATCTGAGCCTTATGATATGTTATTTTAACAAATGTTTTTCAAGGGCTTTAAATTCCTCGGGGCTGTACATCCCATCTGTAGTCACACATCTTCTCTTTACGACCTGACCTCTGTTCCCATTTCTGCCTGCTGGTTGCCACTCTCTGCAGCAACTGGAAGTCGCTGGCCCCTCTCTTTGTGCCCATCCAATGAGCTGATGCCATTAAATAAACCCTCAATATTTCGGCCCCCGCAAGCTGGTTTAAGACAAGCCCACTACTTGTGCCAAGTGCCATGCACAGGGGTGTTCCTGTGGGCAGAGCTGATCCTGCAGCCTGGCCACCTGCTCTGAGAAGGGGAGGAGAAGGGGGCACCGCATCCTGCTCCTCCCACGATCTCCAGGGAGGGGTGCCTGGCTTAGAATCTCTGCTCAAACACCCAGCATATGTGGACTTGTGCAGGGGAGGGCTAAATAACAAATTATGCCTTCTCTGGCTTCATTTTTACAGTATCCTTTCAGATGGAAGCTAAAGAGGACTGCAGATTGTAGTCAAATAGCAGCAAAGCCTGCCCTTTTGTGAGTGCCAATCCCTCCCTGTGCAGACCTCCCAGATTTCCTTATCTACATCCGCTCTGTAACTTTTCAGTGCCCAGCCCAGTCCCCACTACAATTTTTCATACCCTAGAGAGCAATTATAACCTCTAATAATTACAGCTATGGGAGTAATTTTTCCCTTAGGCAAACAGAAAGCAAGGATGGCAGCTCACCAGCAATCTGTGTGAAAGAATTCTGTATACTGTGCAAAACACATTAGAAGTTCAGTATAACTGCTGGGAGAGAAATTTCCTTTGTGTTGGAGAACACTTTCATCCTTACAACATGCACATAATGCAAGATGATTTATATCCGTGGTAGATCCAAATATTTGCAAATACAGGCACATGCATATTCATATCCCTACAAATATTCTTAGTTCACCTTCCATCAAAGCAATATAAATGAAGTAAAATAACTGGGTAAAAAAAATGCACAAAAGTGCCACAGGGGCTGACTGTGGTATCTCAACCCACTTCATAGCTGAGTGCACAGTTTTGGGGATGTTCTCCCCAGAGAGCTCCATTTCAATCCTGTAACTCTTTGTGGACACAAGAGATATTATTTAACACATAAAAACTGAATGTTGATCATGTTCACACGCAACATGTAGACCCTGCTAACTGTGTGCAGAAGCAGTGTGGACAGGAAGTGCAAGCAAAAACATGTCCATGCACAGAGTTTGAGAGATGATAGGTCATGTTTATGCAGTGTCAGAGTCAGGCTCATTCTCTCTGAGGATGTCTTTGCCAGTTGTTTTTAGAGTTACTCTTCTGTTTCAGTCCTTAAATCTAAAATACTTGGTAAAGCCTATAAAAGCACAAAATAAGAAATGTCCTTCACAATACAGGTGAAAGTGAAGCTGTGCCTAGCAGGCCAAGTTTTATTTTCTGCAAATGCTGCATGGACAGGGCATATAGCAGTCATTTGAGATAATATGAAGGTACCTGTTTCTATTGAGGCTATAGAGCAAATTGGGTTTCTATATCCTGAAAATCTGGGCCACTTATTTCATGCTGTTTTTTATTGTATTTAGCATAATATTGCCCTGAAATGGGCAGTTAATTACACAACTTCCTGTTTTAAGTTCCACAGTGACTCTTCTCCTGCCAAAAGTGGATTGCTTTTAATAGAATTCTGCCCCTTTTTGGTGATATGTCTGTGTATACTCCATCCCCATCCTTATCAAGAGACCACAAGCTCATGGGGTGAAATTCAGCCTGTGATAAAGCCAGTGGCAGGCCTCCCAGGCATCCAGGAAAGCTATGTCCCCACCAGGGTTGTTGCGTTCCCACCACACACTTCTGCTAATGAAGCAGCTCCACTAATTGCACTGGAAGGGAAACCCTAAAACAGTCACATCGTTTTTCCTCAAAGCAAAGAGGCCTGGCCACATCCTTTGATTCTCACAGCCTCTCCTGCACTTTTAACCTCTGGCTGTAGTCATGCAGCATCCATCAGGAGATGCCTCCCCCAGGACATCAGTGCAGCAGCCAACAACCCTCTACCCACCACTGCCTAAACTCATAACAGGTGAAGAGAAAACCTCCTGTGGAATATGTGAAGGATGCAGATCTGACAGCACAAACTTCACTGTCACCTTTTTTCTGTTGTTATTTCTGTCTGCTTTTATGCTGGATAGTTCCCTTTTCACATGGGGGTAATGCCTGTGGGCATAATCTGACAGGCTTGCAAATTCAAAATATGCCTCCAATAAATTTTCTGCAGGGTTCATATTCTTTGTTTTCCTGATTGGTTTAATGTGCTTTTGTTGTGAATTTCAAATGCTTTTTGTAGGAAGCACAGCAGGTACCCATGCATAAGACTAAAGGCAGATGGATTTCTTTGTGAAATGTAACAAATACAAATTTGAAAAGCACACGTATGTATGCATATATAGACACATATTTATATGGTACAAGATAGAGTATTCTATTTATCATAGAAACCTAATGCAATAGGATGATAAGTGTAGATTATTTATATGCATAAACACATTGTGTGCTTAAAATTTTTTCTCTTTCACACTTTGTCCTTTCCCCTGGAAAATACTGTTTGAAGAATTCCCTACCAGTGTAAAATGTCTGCTACAAAACTTTTTCACAAGCAGATTTTTGTACCTTTATCATGTTAAACATACAAATTAATGACACTTTCTTTTTAAGGGTTTCTTTTTCCCAGAAAATAAAAGGAAAAAGGAAGGGGTATTTTTTATCTTTCCAATTAAAACATTTTGTACTCTATATTTGAAATACTATACCTCATATGAGGTATATATACCTCTTCTCCTTCATAGCTGATACTGCTGGTCAAATGAGGAATCTTCTGCATGACAAAATTGAAAACTGCACTAGCAAGACCCCTTAGTGGAAGGAATATATTGTGAAACTGTCTACCTTAAGATATGAAATAGAAGTAAGACTAGAAAAGAAATGTTTAGTAGTCAATATAGCAATTAGAAAGAAAGAGTTTGAGAAATGTCTCAGAAACATCAGTACCCCAGGAAGTGTGGCAACCCATCCTAAGAAGTAGTTGTCTCAGAGACAACACCAGAAAAACGTGGCCCTGCCTTCAGGCACTCATTTTCCTAGTTTTGGGTCAATAAAATACTGTAAGCATTGTTTGTGGACCACCATCTCTCTTTGTCGCAACACTCGACCAAAAAAATACTCAGAACTGAAGAGAAAACACTCTGAGGTTCCTGAGGGCTGTTCAACACCCGCACTACACAGTGTGGGAACAGCTGCTCTGAGGCAACCAAACACTCAGCTGCCACAATATTTGATTCACCTGCTACCTGAGTACTGTGAAAAGGAGAATAATGCCTCCCTGGAGGCTGTTCTCCCTGGAGATGCACAGTTATTTTACTTACTACAGACTACGGGCAATTATGTGGGAGAGTATTAGAGATAATAAACCCACAGTGCCTATCTCTCCTACTCTAAGCACAGCAGTATCATAAGTGGCATTTGAGAGGGGAAAAGCCACCATCCCACCACCCATTTGTGTGGGAAAGGAGGTGTCAAGGGCTGGTCATTACTAGACAAAGTTTGATGTGTTTACACTGAAGCCTTCAACATACTCATTCCAGTATAAACAGATCAAAGCTAAGGGTGTTATTATATATTTGTGTGTGCTAGGCACTTAATTTGCCATCTGAGGCTGTTCCCTTTGCTGTGATATTTCAGGCAGGATTTCCCATTCATCACACTGATCCCACTGTGGGGCTGGAGCACAAGGTCAGCTATCATTGGCCCTGTCAGGCTCAAAGGCTGCCGTGCTCTGGTAATTAAGGCAGTTAGATGGGAGGGCCTCCTTTCCTGCTATTTGATGTAGAGTAGGTGCAGATTAAAGATTTATAGTTTTAATTCAAATACACGACTTGTCTTGGCAACTTAATTGTGTTTGCAGAGAAGTTCTGGACTCCTTCCCTTGCCAAGTCATTACAGAAAGGCCTCACATCTTGAATCTACCAGGAAGCTGTTTGGATTAAAGAAATAACCAAAGGGACTCAGCATTAGTGCTGATAGAAGCAATAAATGTTTGCTTGTCCTTCTGCTTGTAGTAAACGTTGCTTTATAGTAAATAGTACATTTAATACTTGGAGACTGAAGTAGGTATATGTTTTCCTTCCTTTCCTGTGTCTATATTCATCTCTCTAACCAGAATTTTCTTTTTATAGAGCCCTTTTTAAAATCAATTACTAGTAAGGTGAACAGCTAGACAGAGCAGGATTCTAAAACTAGATAATTGTTTCTTTAATAAAAAATGTGATTATAAATAACAAAGTATCATTTGATTCTATGAGCAAAATTGCTTCTACTGTTGTTTTATTACATCAAGTCGTTGCAACACTCCACATTTATCAAAAAATATAGTCCTTGTACCCACCTACTAAGTGGTAAACATCAGGCCCACAGAGAAAATTCCCTAAAAGTCAGGAATCACTCAGGGCACGCAGCCAGTACATGCAGCTTGGTGTGTAGTGTTTGAGTTCACACTGATTGCTTTGATCATCACCCTTGGCTCTTGGCAGCAGCTGCCAACAGAGGTAGGCTACTGCACTCTGCACAGACAGGCACATTTCTGCCAGCAGATTATGGAATAAATCCCAATAGGTGAGGTAGGGAATCCCTGGGCACAGAAGCACCTCTCTTCTACGTCTGGTTCTGGGAGAGGTGATAGATGGACAGACGGCTGGAGACAACATACCTTGTCTGTTGTTTGGTTCACTTGTTTTGGGCATGGGATCTGCAGAAACGTGGCAAGTTTGGGATCGGGGGCCTCACTCCAGCTCTGTTTGGTACAACTCTTCATGCAAACTGGCCCTTTAAAACCAAGGAAACTCAGCTTGTTGAAGTATTTTTGAGGAAGCTTCCTAAAAAAGGCTAGGCTTCTCCATTTATGTGGCTGTCATTACAGAGCACCTGAGGATTTTACAACCACTGCTGCAATTTTCCTGGTAAAAAGAGCTGAAACACAGGCTTAAAGATCGGCATTTAAAAAGGCATTTCAGCCCCCAAAGGGGCAGATAGTTTCCTGGTGATCCAGAAGTCTTTAGCCAGGCATTTTTCTCAAGCATAGGTGGACCTTCAAGCTCATAAAAGCCTTCAGACTGTTGCTATCCAGAGTCCTGTGGGAAGCGGAACAAGGAATTTAAACCCAATTTCGTCAATTCCCAATATCCAGCCTTTCCCAATTTCATCAATTCCCAATATCCAGCCTTTTCTCCACATATGCACACTGCCAGCAAGGTGTGGCTCAGGGCACAGGGTGCCCTCCCTTCCTTGCAGGTGGTCTCTAAAAGGAAAAGCAGAGGCAACAAGGTGATGCACACACTGCTGAGAAGAAGCACAAATGAGGGATCCAGGGAGAAGAGGAAATGTCACCTCCCCAGGACACCTCTGATCCCAGCAGGCTAGTGCCAGTGGAAAACATTTAAATAGCATGGAGGAAGGATAGGTAACACATGCAGGCAACTGGAAAAGCTGAAAGCCACTGGATTTACACTGGAGAAGAGGGTTTTTTGTCAGGGTTTCCTTTGAGCAGTTTTTCCAGAAAGCACCATGACTGTGAAACCTGGGTCTGGTCTTGAGTTCTTCCCCGAGAACCATCTCAAACACCATGAGGCCTTCCCAAAGCTGCTCCCACTCACCCCAGGGCAACCTGCATCCCAGGCAGAGCTGAGCCTCAAGAATCCTTGGCACCAACACCCAAAGGTCATCAGGGAGAGGTGGGTGCCTTTCTAAGGGTTAGCAGAGGTTGAAAGGGCAGAAGGGTTATTTGTTGGAGTGGGACTGTCCACCCCAGCAGAAGAAAGATGTGCCCTGTTGCTTACCAAATCTGTGAATAATTCTCTCTTGTAGCCTCTGCAACAAATAAACCTCATCACTTTTACGAGATGGTGGTGCAAACTTCTCCATGCATAACTAGATTCAGGCTGTGTATTGATGGAACAAAGTGGGGGTCTTTCAATAAAGAAGTGGTTTTACCTCATGGCCAAGCACATACCCAACAAGTTGCCATCTCACCTCTCAGGATGCAGCCTGAGGACAAGATTTATTCACTTTTTGCCAAAAAAGGGCTGCTTTTTATTAAGAGGCCTACCAGCTCAATATAATCTGGGCCAAGGCCATCCAGCAGCGTTTGCATCAGACAAAAACACTGGACCTACTTTTGTTTTTTAAACCTCATTATTTCCTTTTAATTCACACACCCGTAGATCTTACTCACATCCTAGCTGTGTCCAGAATCCAGCTTTCTCCTGAGTTTACTTAGCATTCCTAACAATCTGGCAGCACACACTGATTGTACACACATGGTTGCAGGATATGACTTTATAGAGCAGGGAGTTGTACAACCCTCGGTTTTAGTGTGTATTTACTGCAATTTAACAGCAGAGCAGAGGTGCTCGTGTCACCACGTGCCAATGCTCCTGCTTCAGAGAGCACTGCAGAAACAAGTGAGAGCCATCCAAGAAAAGATTTGGCCCGTGTGTTTAAACGGGACTCCAATTCCTTTAATGAGACAATGCTGGCAGAACAAGAAGCACGTTACCAGAGTAAAGGGGAGAAATGTCTGTAGGAGATTAAAATTTTCATGGGTTTGAAAGTTTTCTCATTAGGAGGATTTGTGCTTTCTGCAGCAGGAAAGGAGGACTGGGAAGGCAACTTTTCAGCACCTCTGAAAAGCTGAACAATTTTTCTTTAAATACCTGAAAGTAGATTTAGGAGCTTAACACTAGACATTGAGATTTGTAGATGCTGGTCAGTAATAATGACAGATTTTCCCAACTGAATCTTAAATCTATCTCTCTTTGTTATAACCTCATAAAATGACAAGCATGATAGATAGTCCTTTAGCACATCCCTTTGTGTTTCTGTAGTCAGTTGTCATCTATGTGTTATTCTCCACATCATTTATTGTATGTGTAACCCTCTCCTGAGCTCCAGAGGAGGTCCCAGACAATTCTAGCTCCACAGATGTGTGATTTTGGCAGGAGGTCTCAGCTGCTGTTCCTCAGAAATAATCCTGCTCTGGCACAGGGATGAAATGTTGCAGCAGATCCTTTCTAATTAGCTGTGAATGATGAAGGAAGAAGTCCTTCCACGGTGTTGCCATTGCACTGAAGGACTCTGCTCTCTGGAAGATGTCAGGTGAAATAATCATACTGAATCAGATGCAAATAATTCAGAATAATTCAAATAATTCATACTGAATCAGATGCGAAAAAAAAAATAAGAGATATGTTCGGAAAGTGAATACAATTTCAGATTACTAATATGCATCTTGACTGCTCTTTAGGAGAGTACACTAAGGCTATTATCAACTTCAAACCTGTTAATTTGAAGACTCACTGCTCCATCCCTCTCTTCTTGTCTAAATGACTTCTCAAAAGGCATGGTATCACAGTCTCTTTTTTTCATCTGTTTTGATCAAATACATGCTCAAAAGTGCCACAGCACATCAATAAATCTTCAAAGCTCTTTAGTTGAACAGTTTAACAATCAGAGTCCCTGGAGCCCTGGAACAGTAGCAAACAGCAGAAAACCATGAGCTAAATACATGAACATTTTTGACATTGTCACAGCATGTACCCTTACATGTACCCTTGTATATCTTTCTGAACTTCCCACACACTCTGAATCAGGCCAGCCACCTGTGTCTTGAAAGTATAGAAAATAATACACCAGAAGACAAAATGAAATAGTATAATAATGCTGCTGTCGAGAATGTTTTTCTACCAGACTGTATCTAGATCAGGTTTGACTTTGTGTGGACAGCTGCTTTCTTTGTTGGAGACATGGCAATTCTCACATTATGGAGCACTATCATTTAAAATACAATTTTGATTAATATCAGTCAAAAATTAAATATTGAGATAGTTCAGTTCCTTCCTTCAAATCACCTGGGAAGTCACAGACAACATATATAAACTCTTGGAGTGGAAAATGATAAAATACCCCAGAGCATCATTATTCCTCACTACTTCCTGAAATCCGTTTCTCAAATCCTCCAGACTAAAAACCCTGTGGATTTATGATTTACTGAGAGGTCCATGGGTTTCTCAGACCGTTTACCCAGTTTTGTGAGGAAGTGAGGGATTAGAGGGAACTACACAAACAGGTCAGCCAAGGTTCATGTCTTGACTTAACTGTAAGTTGATGGTGACATTTTCCAGATATTTATGAGGAGTTCATCTTGGGAGATGCTCATTTTATAGACACAACGTGGAATCTTCTGGAGCAGGTATGGCCAGTGCCATGTGCATCCTTGCAGAATGGCAAAACACTTCTGCCCCACCAGCTTTTTCAGAGACATCTGAAACAGGGAAGAGGGACACTGTGCTCTGCAAGCTAGAGAAGGTAAGGCTGAGATGTGCCCTTTGTCCCAGGTTCCCAAAGTGATGCAAGAAGGCAGGGAAAGTCTATTTCCCTCCTCTGCATGCCAGGGAACTGTGGAGATTCTCGCTAGCAGGAGGTAGACTACAGCTCTGTGGAGTCAGCCCTGAGGCAGGAAAGTCCAGAGCCTTAACACTTTTGACAAGGGAGGTCTGTGTCTTCAGTGCTGGTACAATTCCTTATAAAGACTTGGAAAGCATTAACAATGCCAGACAGTGTCACAGTAAATATTAAGGTTTATATCAGCAGCAGTGCAGGTAAGAGACTGCCTACATGCAAATGGTGTGCTTGCAACTGTAAATCTTTTGCTATTCTTTAAAGGGCCAAATGGTCAGTTTATGCAGTTATCTAATTGCCCCTAATAAAAAGCCAGAAGTGTGTGTGTTGCTTTAAAAGTAATTCTTAGAAAGGTCAAGCCTATGGCTTCCAGTCTGGATTAGACGTAGCACAGCAAAAGGGATTGTAATAATCCAGTTGTGAGTGAGGGTTGGGAAGATGAGGGCTAGAAGAGTGAGAGATCACTCAAGACACTTTTTGCATATACTGGTTTCCATTCTCAGGAGTAATTTTGAGTAGATGTTGAAAAGAAGAGGTTTTAAGCGGGACAGTGCTATGTGGACATGAACTAGTTCAGCATTAGTTGGGAAATTATTGTCATAGTTGTAGCAGATGCTGGATTTCAGTGCATTCAGATATAATATTCTTTGAAAGATAGGATCAATTTTCCCCAGATGAATACATTATTGCTGCTTTCTACAGCTGTTCATAAGTATTTCCAAAAACACTCATGCCAACCCTCAGTTTGCTATCATTCCCTTTCATAATGTTGAGAAAAACCATGTAGGCAGATTTTCAGATTATCACTGCTCTATTTCTCTGTAGTCTGCACCCACGGAGGATGTGCCTCTCTCAGCTGCTGGGTAACAGTAAGTTCTTTGAGGAAATTTCACAGATATTTGGCGTACCTGGGAGCACGATGGGATGCAGACTCAACTGACGCTGGAGGTTATACTCTTCAATTCATAGAAAGATGCAGTCCTCCAGATTCCTGTGATTTTTATTGCAATATCTATAGGCATATCTCTGCAATCTAAGTGTAAACTCTATTGAGTGAGTGATGCTGAAAGGAATCCATTCTTGTTTATCTGTTAGAACAAGGAACATTTTATACTGATGTGAGCCCAGGAATGTCTTACAGGCAGCAATACTCAAAGTGACAGCAAAGCACAGAGTACATAAAGGAGGAAATTCTACTCTCTGACAATAACAGGTTAGCTCTTCTCAGTTGGACATGCCTGCAGCAATAGTATATTCTCTCTGTCTTTCAAAGAACTTTAATCTTCTTTTTCCTTTTCAGATGTGTCTGGCCATCTGGTGCCCACAAATTTTACAACTTTGAGAAAAGGAGAAAAATGTTTTTATTTTAATAACTGTCTGGAGAGAGAAGTAAAGGGCTTAAATTATTCTGACCGTAGCCTGTTGCTGCATTGTTGTGCGAGAACAAAATTTTAAAATGTGGATGTGGGGTGTTCAAATCCTCAATCACGGCAACAGCATTTCAGAAAAGAAAAAAATCTATTTAAAAAAGTGATTTCTACAAGCATGTCATTGGCCTAAGTTACAGTATCTGTTTAATTGAATCAGCTCAGTTGAAACCTTTTGAAGTCTGGAAATCACTGTCATAAATTCTTTACTGTATTTAGGACAGTATAGCCATAACAGGTTTTAGAAACCTTTCCTAGCCCTCCTTTTATCTTCCTTTCTCCTTTTGGGCCAAAAACCAAAAGGCAGAAACAGTACTACTGATTTTTTTTTTTTTCCAATGACTACACTGCAAAAGAGGGATGTCTCTAGCCAGAATAAACTGCAGTGACAGTGAGAAAATTACCCACTTGGATACTCAGCTCTTTGTAAAGGCTGTGGCTGTAAAACACAGAAGGTGTGCTTGCCTTCCACACACCAAGATGCTATAATTTATTTTCAGTTTATTTTCAGTATATTTCAGTTTATTTTATTTACTAGTACTTCTTCCCATCTTCTTCCTTACATATACTCAGCTCCAATAATCCCTTAACAGTTTGCAGAAACAAAGTGCATGAACTCAATGCACTGTGCTTCCAAGAGAACACAGGCTAATCTCATTCCCCAGTCTTTCTGTCTGTGACTGCTTACACCCTAATTTAAGACATAAGGTCTACCAATAGTGGATAAGGTGGAAATGCTGTACTAACTACAGCACTGTCACTCTGAGGAGGGTGGAAATGTTCAAGGAATCAGTCAGAGATGGATCCTCCCCATCAACACAAGGACCCCGTACTGTGGGATGCTGAGCCAGTGACATTACCTGGGAATCTCTTGGCCCACTTGGTTTGTGCTGGTGTCTCCAGCTAGAGGTCTGCACCTGGGACCCATCAGAGAGTCTGACTGAGGGGTGCTTGTCTTTAAAATCAGTGGAAATCTGGAAAGTACAATCAATGGAGTCAAAAGTGCTTGTCATCTTGTCTTGAGCAGTGTGTCTAAACTGAACCAGGATCATTTTAACTTCTGTAAATTCAGAAACATGACTTGCTAGGAGTACTTGGAGGTTTTATATCTAATGAGCCATGAGGAAGACATTTCTAGTTTTAATAATGGTGGAGAAACAATAAGAAAAATAATTTAATAATAGAGATCCTCTGCATCCTATAACTCTTCTGGACCCAACCAAATGGTGCTGAGGCTTAATTACCTTCTCATCTGGAGTCTGACAGGGTTCAGATAAGTGGATTTGAAACAAAGCATTTACAAAAGAGCTTTTCTGGTCCACACAAGGGGCCTTTGCCAGAAGGATTATTGGAGATATATATATATATTCACCTGCCTGGGGGCAAGGAAATTTTGTGAACTTAAATATCCTCTTTCTGGTTGGGCTTTTGCAAGGGTCAGCTTGCAAACCTAATTCCTTCAGTTTTTCAAACCTTTTGTCATTACAATGAAATCTAGTTTCAACAGGAGATTCAAATGGTTGAGGATTTTTTTTAAATGGGTTTATCTGGGAAAAGTATGCTTTCATTTTAGTTATGGCAGGAAATACTTTTTTCTACATGAGCTTCTGGCTCTGTGGGCTATGACTCTCTGGGCTGAGCATAAGCAAGGATCTTTTGTTACTTTTAAACTGTCAAGAGTTCCTCCCATTTGGCAATCAGGAAAGTGCAGAACAAAGGGGTGTTTCCAACAAATGCCAGCTTCAGCAAAAGCTTTTAGGTTTCCAACCAACTTTGAGTCTGCATAATAAAGCAAAAGTAATGGAAGAAAAAAAAAAAAAAAAGACAAACATGTGAAGAGCTGTGCTGCATAAACACTTTGTTGTTGATGTGCGTTCCACTGCTGGACTTAGGGCTATTTTAACTTGTTCTGATGCAATAAAATTTTAACATCCAGGCTTCATGTGCCAGCTGATAAATGATGGGGGACAAATTAAAACCAATTTTGTTTGCTTGAAACAACACTGTATCAAGAGTCTGTCAATTAGTTGCCAGCAGAGAACACAGTCATTATATGAGTACCTTCTGGCTATAAAAATTGTCCAGATAGTCTATAAGAAATCTGGGTTTAGAGAGCTGCTGGTAGGAGGCTGATTTCAAAGTTCATTAGGCTGAAACTTGGCAGATCAATTCTCAGACCAGATGTGCACCTTTTATTAAAAAAAAAAAAATTGTATCAATCTTTTCAAGCACCTTTGATCTACAACTTGGCAAACAGTTCACAGTTTTCAAAGTTTCATGTGGATGCTTTTATTCCAAACTTTAGGTTAACAATGGTTTCCTTGGAAAAAAGAAAAAAAAAAGGCAAAAAAAAAGCCTCTACCATGGGCAATGCCTTCAAGATAGCTGTATTGGACTCCTAAATATTCCCCCTTCTCCCTCCTCAAATATTGCTTACAAATGCCAGATAACAAAAATGTATTAACATGCCTAGTAGACTTGTTGCCATGCTTCAGTGCCAAATTGAAACCATGCCACCCAATAACAAACCTTGACCTGCAGCGTAATTGCTCCATTTTTCATGGTTTCCTTCTCTGTCCTAGCCATTTCAAATTGCACTGACCTGCCACCCACTATTCCAGACAAGTTACCAGCCAGGAGTCCGGCTTCTAAATGAAACAGAGTTTTAACTTCAAAATGGCATGAGGAATTTAACTGCTTCAAGATGTACCACGTATTGCTAACCAAAGCCTGGAGTGCTACCTAATATATGACATCCCCATGGAAATGTCAGCAAATGCTGCTGCAGTACAGAAACAGCAGAAGCTGACTACAGTGAGAGGGGAAATGAGGATGAGGGGGGAGATTATAGATGTACTGGTGAGCTTCAGTGCTGAGAGTTTTCAAAACAGGTCTGCAAATACAGCTAGATTTTTACTGAATCATGTCAGATACCCGGAGGATTTTGAAGACTGGACAGTATAATTGTCAACACAAAGTTAAAAGGTGCTGGATAATTAAAATCTAGTTTTAGTGGAAAGATAGTCTTTTAAAGCAGTAGTGAGTAAGCCTCAGCAGAGATTAAATTTCATGCCAGCTTCTGAAATCACATATTTTCTGCAGTCCTCCCAATAGTTTTGGAGTCCCCCCTTTGTGCTGAGACCTGGGTAAAAGTAAAGGTGCTGTAAACACTCTCCAGAGGACCCTAGCTTCTTCAGATACACAAATGTCCAATTTTTAGTTCCAGTAGAGTTTTGGATATTCTCACCCATGTCATGATACATTGAAAATATAATGATCTGCTTTTCTCTGCAGTAATCCTAGGACAAAGATCTCTGCCATACAAGCCATCTGGGCATCCTAGGCACTGTGATATTTAACTCCATCATGTACCAGAAACAGAGAGAGCCTGTGGCAGGGGAAGATCCTGGCTGGCCCCAAATACTCCCTAATGCAGACACAGCATGTGCTTAGACAGTGCAGACCAGGAATATGGTCTGGCCTTAACAGGGCAAACCAGCAGTGCCACTTCGGCCAGCCCAAGTGTCTTGGGTTGCAAAATACAACCAAAAGCATGTATTCTATTCCCCATCTGTTGAAACCAGTTGAAGAGGTGTTTTTTCTTTTAACTCCAGGGAGGAGGGGGCAGGTGTCTTCTGTTAATGGCCAGATGTTAAAACCAGCTGGGGCAGTGTTCTTTATCTCTTCCACAACCCACCCTCCCTCTGGGGGATATCTGCTGTTAATGGGCCATCAAGGCTCACTGCTTGGCTGATAAAATTACATCATCCCATTGGGAGATGTTCCACCCAGTGGGAGGAGCCAAGCATTCCTACCTGGATAAAAGCTGAGATTCAGAACACCGGGACAGCCTGTTTGCACTGGATTCCCAGAGGAAGACCAGATCCATCTTGCCACCACTGGACCCTTCTACAGGATCACCTCTAATCCAGCAGAACCATATCTCTCACTCTAGCAGGACTTATTTGGACTGCTCCCAACATCCTGACCGATGGGGTGTCAAGTCGTATTCTGACCCTGTCAGTGTTTTTCTAAGATTGTTGTTTGTTTTCTTTGCTTGGTTTGTTGTGGTTTTGGTTTGTTGTTTTTTTTTGTTGGTTTTTTTTTTGTACTACTGCATTTGTATTTTTAATATTCCTAGTAAAGAACTGTTATTCCTATTCCCATATCTTTGCCTGAAAGCCCCTAACTACAAAATTATAATAATTCGGAGGGAGGGGGTTTACAGTCTCCATTCCAAGGGAATCTCCAGCTTTCGCTGGCAGACACCTGGCTTTCCAAAGCAAGACATCAAGGAAGGCTGCTGCCCTGCCTAAGAAGAGGATGTGTGACTGTGGAATGCTAAGGAGTCTCTTTAATTCAGATTGCCTGGGCTGAGAGGCTGAGCCCGCATAGCCCCACCAGAGCTCTTGGGGCCTCCTCAGAGCGGGTGATGGCATGAGAATGGACACTGGCTCTCTGAGCAGTGCAGCTCTCTGGGTTCTTGTGCTATCCTAAGGTAGAACAGCATCATTTGTGAGGAAAGGCATCTATTACTCCTGGCTGAATTCTGTTTGGCTGAGCCAGAGACTCTTTTGACTTCAAAGAGGGGCCAGGTTTTTGCACGTCAGGCTCCTCATCATTGTTTTGTGATTAACGGTGTTAATAAGGCAGGTGTTTTACCCTGCCTGGTTGGTGTTTTGTCCCTGGAGAGGTGTAATCCAGTGGAGTGGGAAAAGGAAGTTCATGTAGTAAATCTTTTACTATTTAAATAGGAAACATTTTTTATGGGGGATATGAGCAGTGTTTAAAAACTGCAGAGCTAAACACCCCGGGGATCAGATGTAAATGAAGGTTAAGCCTCGTGAAGGCTTCTACCTTGGCTTTTTATTGGGATTTCTACAGTGACAGAGGCCTTTATGTTTTATAACCTTGACCATATGGTTATGTGGTCTGGGAGAAGAGGGTTTGGTGAAGGGCAGGGCAAAGCAGGGAGGGAAGGAAGTTTGGTGTTACTGCTGCAGTGGAACAAGTTCAGCTTTCCTGTTCTGGCGTGTCCTAGCCTGCAGCACATGGCTACCGATTCCACAGTCTTTATGGGGAAATCACATGGGCATTGTTAAATCATTTAGTCTAAACTTTGAAGGAGAAAAGTAATCAGGTGATTAAGGACAACCTGAAGCTACTTGATAACTGAGGGGCTGGAATTGCCTTTATTTACCAAGCTAGAACAACTCTTTCTCCTGAATGCAGGGAAAAGGTAAGTGGTGAATTTTTCTGTTTTTTTTGTTTTTTTCAACAGGGCAGCTGCTTATGTCCTTCTCATTATACAAGACACAGCTGCACAAAACAAGAGGTTCAAGACCTTCTGCAGAGAGCTCTGTTAGTTCTGAGCTGAAATTGAACCATGCTAATTTTAAAGCATTGCAATATAGCCATTTTATTTCCTCCAGCTGTGGGTCTTGACTTTTAGCTAGAAAGAGGGGACAGAAAGATAGGGTGAAAGCAGAACTGGGAAAAAATTATATACTAGAATTATAAGTAATTTTTTAAGTATTGTACTGCCTCCCCCTGGAAATGAGTATAATCCTTGGTGTCCTCTTTATATTTAGGATTTACAATTCGAGAGTTCCTTTTTCACATGAGAAACTTATTAGGATGCCAAAAAATATGGAGAGTGCCTAGAGTATCCTTACAGACTGTATGAAGTAAGTCCTGCTATTCCAGTTCTTTTCATCACAGGCATTTGTGGGAAACCTTTACAAAGACACAAAAGGGATTTGGGTACTTACTTCCTACCCAGTGCTTAAATCCCCTCCATGCCAATGGAAATCCCTCCTTAGACAAATAAACAAAGAACTCTGAAGAATGTGAACTTGGATTTATGATACTGGAAATTCTCAACAAAAGCAAAACACAAGTACTGAATTTATAGTTCACCTCTGGATTCTTTCAAAAAGCCTCACTGCTAGAATTTGTTTGGAGGTTTCTTTATCAATCAGTACAAAAGTTAAGATAGGAAAAAACTTGAGGATTGATTGGCAGGTGCCCATGTGTTTGCTGTCATTTGATTTGGTGATATTTATAAAATGCTACAGAAACTGAGTATTCCTAAAATATCAGTTCACACATTGCAGGAAGTCAACATCATTTCATCCTACAGAGAAAACAAAAAGTTTCTGTTTCTTTACATCTGTAATGAGATGCGCCACATGCTGCACCGAGCATTTAAAAGCTAAATGCACTTTGAGAACAAGCTTTGTATTTCTGCTTCTTTACCATCTAGACAAAATAAATGCAGTTTAATGCATTGTACTTAAATGTTTCCAGAGTTTGCACTCTATTTTTTGAGGCAGTGAGGGTATCTCAGTCGCTGCACACTGTCAGTGTGCAGTTTAGATAGTTCTAGGGAATTTGGAAGTGAGTCATCATCAGCAGTGAAATTGTCAAATGGCTTTGTGAGTGTTAATGCTCTGGTTTTGCCAGGGCAGACACTTACTAACTGCATGCTGACTGGAGAGTAAAATGACAGTACAGAGTAATTCCTGGAAGTCACAGAAGGGTGGGCCTCTCTAAAAAGAAGGAGGAGAGTGAATTGCCTCGCCTTTTAGAGGCCAGAGCTGTGGTATTTCTCTCTGACCTGCAAATTTCTGCCAGTCTGTCTACAATACTGCAATGCCAAACCACTAGCAGCTCATTACATTCCTACCAGCAAAGCCTGGATCTGGCAACTTGGGGCTTTAGTAGCCAATATTAACTTTTTATCCTAAGCAAAATTATTTGTAACAAGAGCGTTCCTGACACATTAGGAATTTCACTGAGAAGTTAAAATAAGTCCAAAAAAGTGGATTTCGGCTGTCATCTGACAAAGCACATACATGCTTATGTCCTTTCAAATGAGAAAATGTCATCACTTTCAAAGGACAAACATGTCTTCTTTGCATTAGCATTTAGATTACCACCTGACTAACAGCTGTTGGGTTTTGTCCCAAGTGTTGTAAAAATGCTTGAGCATCTCTCATAAAATCTTCTGCCTTGGAGAGGTCCTGGACAGTAAACCCCATGACTTGTGCTGTGTGAAGACTGTGTGAATGCCTGTATCCTCTGCTTCCTCTGGAGACTGACTGAGGTGAAGTGGACAGTCTCACAAAGGAAGATGATCATCACTAGCCTCCAACATGCCAATGGATAATTCAGGATCTGGTGCTAGCAACTGGATTACTCTTGGGAACAGAACGCTTCTAAGAAAAGAAATAATGTGTAGAGATATTGCTATGTCTGTAGTACTTTAGCAGTACTAAAAAATTAGTACTACTAATTTTTCTTGTAGTGAAAATTATTTTAAAAGAAATTTTATTTGAGTCTCCTAAGCCTTCTTAAAGAGTTTAATGATGAGCTGACCTCTGTGTTGTCCAGTTCCTGGGGTAGGGATACACCCCTTACTTAGTAAACTTTGCCTGTAGTAGAACAGTGACAACTCCAACAGTACTATAGGAAAAAAAGGTTAAAAAATGTGATTATGCAATTTGATCTGAATTCAAAGAAAAGAAGAACATCTCAGATGCTAGTAAAGAAACACCGAGTCCTAGAACTCAATGCCCTGTATCCTTTAGCTAGCCAAATTCCAACTTGCCTTATAAAATCTTCTGATCCTACCCCAACACATGCATGTTTGAACCTGGTTTAAACAATTTTCAAATTAATGTTGTTTCATATTATGCCAAAATGTCCACTGAAAAAGGCCTCTGCAATGCACCTGCAGGCTGACAACTGTCCTTCCAGTCAGCAAGCAATAGTTGTTTGAACTGTTTTTAATCTGAACTGTGAAAGTCCTGGAGTACTTGGTCTAGCAAAACTCTACTGTCACAGTAACAAAAAAANCTAAATAATAGTTAAGAATTCTTTGTGTTCCTCATAGGTGTTTTCTTCAGAATTCTTGTTCTTCATGAAGCTGAAATGGTCCCCTTTCCTTGAGTGAAACACGTAGGTAAAAGGGTAAACTGTGTTCCTCAAGACACATGAGAAGGATCAGATTCATAAAATCATAGAAGAGTTTGTGTTGGAAGGGACCATGAAGTTCACTTTGTTCCAAACCCTCTCCCATGAGCATGGACACCTTCTACTAGATCAGGTTGCCCAGGGCCCGATTCAACCTTTTTATGTACATTACATGAACAATTTAAAAGCAGAGAGGTCCCTTTATTTGGATTAGCAGTTCCACCTCCAAGTAAATAACATAATATATCCTTTGGGAAGGAAACAATTCCTGAGAATAAATGAAACCTTCCTGGGTCACAGAAATCACACTGAGATCTCTTAAACTGCAAACCAGATATTTAAGAAGCTCCTCAGAGGCTTCTAAAAGACAGAAGAGATTTGACAATCTTCAAGCAAAAGTTTTTAGGTTAAAAAATAAGTAGTATTAATAAGACTGTGATATCTAAAATTAAGCACTTCTTATCTCACTTATTTCCTCTGGTTTTCATAAGTGCATCAACTAAATATGTACTGGACGAGGAACAGATTGACATGACACAAATCACAAACAACAGAGTTTCTTAAGAGGCTTTGTAAAGGGCAAGAAGAAGCTTTTGTTCTATTCATCCCAATGCATTTATGCAAGAGCTTGCTGGGTTATGTTAGCAACCTAAAGCTGTCCTTCCAAGTCAGTTAGCTTCTGGATTTTAATCACTAAACGTAAATGAGCTATTCTAGTTACCAGCAGGGAAACAGTTGCCAATCATAGTAGAGAAGAAAGCAGACCAACTACAGGGCATGAAATTAAATTTTCCAGGTAGTAGCCAGTAATTGATACCATAATGTGACCATTGCCTAAAAAAAGCCAATTTTGAGTTCTGTGGAACCACAACTAGGGCAGGACCGAGCTTGTGACCATCAGCTCAGCAAAGAAACTACTGACAGTCCTTTCCACCTCCACTGGCATGTAGTTCTGTGTCTTTGTAACCTGCATGAAATGAGAAGCTAATCTGATGCAGACAGCATCACAAGAGTATTTATACAGATCTAATTTAATAATTAGTTTATAATGTTGCAAAATAAGAGTACAGCAATTTTGCATACTGATGACAAGAAACTGACTATTTTCTTTGATGCTGGGATTATGTGTGTGCCATTAAGCAATGATATTTTTTTACCAACCTTATAGCTGAAAAACTGATCAAGAACCTGTTTTAGTAATGCGGATCATACCCACTTCAGAAATCAAGCAAAGCTTCTTCCAGGAGGACTCTGTGCATCCCTTTGCTGGGCTCTCACTGACCCCATGGCAACTGAAGGAAGTGATTCTCGCAAGATCCACCATCAGCATCAAGCCCTGCCCATAAACCAAGGCTCCTGAGTGAGACCCACAGCCGCCCCAGCCATCCCAAATGAAAAAACTAGGCATTGCTGGAAGACAATTTACCTCAGCTGCACATTCAGGCAGCCTGCAGAGGTGCCCTTATAACAATTGATGTTTCCCAAACAGAGAATTGAGTCACCAGACGCTCAAAATAGGCCCCTTAGCTAAATGACTGAAGCATAGAGGGATCGGTCTTATTCTACCCGCTGAAGCCAACAAATGTTTCTTCCAAGAACTTCAGATGAGGACCCACACTCATCTCCTACAAATGAAATCAAGAAAAGCTTTGCCACAAACACCACGCTGCCCAGTTCAGGGTCCAAAACTGAGAACAAACATAAGGGAATCGTTGTAAAATTACTTTCTTTCACACCTTACAAATTGTAGCAGCTGCTTAAAAAGGAGTCCTTGTACCCACACTACTGAGGGACTTCCTATGGATTTTCTTCAGCACACTTTTTTTCCATAAAATTAATAGGAATACATGTGTGTTTAAAAGCAGGCAGGATTTACCAAACTGCTGTCTGGAACAGACCCAGTCCCAGTTCACTGGAGCTTCTACACAGAGCACTGTAGTACTGAATATCAAGCCTGCTGCTGACATTTTTAGTGTTCTGCTGCAAGATTAGCAATGCATTCTCTTGTGCCACTAGAGTTTGAACCTTTGTACTGAATTAAAAACTATCAGACCCAAGAAATGCTGAAAATGTTATCAGCTGGAAGAAACCAGATACATATCATTTAGAAATGCTTCTCCAATCCCAGTTGTTTCCCAGGTTATTTCTTCTTACAAATATGCATCCATAATCAGACATGAAATTCTAGCTATTTGATTAGAAATGCCTTCTATGCTTGGGCTTATTAGAATACAAAAGCAAGGGCAGAAGCAGGAAGAGATTTTTTTTTTTAATCCTCACACAATTAGATTTAGCTCTCTCAGCCATGTCATTTTATGATTGCAGAAAACTGGAAAATTGTGGCTCTCTATTCAATTTAGATTGCAATCAGATATTAATTTTAGATTTCAATTAATATTATAATTTTGGTGGGGAAAAAAGGGCACAATAGCAAAGAGAGGAATGAGCTACAAATCTCTCCATAGAATGAAATTAAGGTCGATATTCAGAAAGGGAAGGATGAATAAAACCCCCATGCTTCTCATTATGACCACTGAATTCCAGGGAAGAGCAACAAAGCAGGAGATGTCCTTTTCCCTTTTGCTTAGACTGCTACAAAAATAACTTTCTAGCTGTGTCTCATCTCACCTTCCTACAAATGACAGCAATGGCTATGATGTATTTCTTCAACATGCTGGTAGCACCAGCAAAGGAAAGCTGAGACTTGGCTGGCAGTCCTACTCTCATAGCCAGACCTAACTCTCACCCTGCTGTCACTCAATTATATTACTCTAGCAGAGAGGGCTCAAGTGTCTCTGTACCACACACAAAAACTCGATTTTGTTGCTCTAGGAGAAGGTTGAAATTACTTCTTGGCACAGGATACGTGTGACATGTTCCCTTCCACTGCTGCACCCACCCACCCACCTGCACACACACACAATCACAGACACTCCAGTCCTTGTTTCCTTCCTGGCACAGAGCAAATCTTCTTCTGCCACATCCTTTCTTCCTGGAGTGATCCTTCTCCCCTTGCTAGGACAGGCCCCAGCACCTCTCCTGCAGCCTCCACTCAGGTGTCTTCTGCACCTACTCTTTTGGCTCAAACAGCTCTGCAATACATCTTAGCTAAATAGCTAAATCCGAGGAAAAGTGGCTGCTGAGCCATCAGCATGTATAATCAAACAGGCTTCTGCTTCTGCTTGATTGTGGTCTTCTGCTTGTTCAAGAACTTACAGCAGACTGTGAAAGCCAACTTGCAGGACTAATGGAAAATAGAAGTGTTGAGGGCCTATGTACAAAATAATAAACATTTTCCCTGCTTTTAACAGTCGAAGGGTCATAAGAAAAAATCTGTGAAACAAACTCACAATAGGATATGTCTAGAATGAGAATTTTGCGCCAATAGTTGAAATTACAATGTGGGAAACATCCCAGGGACTATACAGAACTTGAAAAGCATAGAATAAATAGCTTTTAACTAACAGCTTAGTCTTGTGAATGTGCTGTCCTGAAGGCAGAAATGTCTGGGCTTTATGCTCTGCTTTTTGTCCTTGACTATCAATATTCAGTGTGGGTGAGGTAAAATTTTTAATAAAATACCCCCATGCAGAGGTGATACCATGGCAGTGCCTGCTGAGGCACTTTCCAGAATGGTGGCAGAGGCCAGGCACTGGGAGATGTAGGAAAAGAGTAAAAAGCTAGCCTGCCATTTCTTCTAAGCGCAGCTGACAAGCAATTTGCAAATTCCCATATGAAACTATTTTGAGAATGAGAAGCTCTTTAACGCAACAGTCTGTTCTGAAAAATAAATGCACCTGAAATAACACGGGATTTGTCCCATGAAAATCAGTAAAGAAAATATGTAAACAATACAAGAATAGATAGGTTTGATAGACAAGTAAAATGTCTTTTACTAACCAACAGAATAATTAACAAGGCAGCTATTAACCAATTAGAAGTTAACCTCGAGGTTTGTAAGAACTGCATGCTGCCATAATAAAGAGCCTTCTGAAAACTTGATACAGTGTTATTCTGTATGTCGTGACCATCTCTGTGACAGGGAGACTGAGGCCACACTGTGCCTGGGAGCAGGGATGGATGCCTGCATCATAAAAAATAGAGCTCTTGCTTCAACACCAGCACAGGTGAGGAGGCTGTCAGGGCAGCAATGTCCCACAGTGACAAAGCCTTCCAAAACTTAGGGTCTGTCTTCTGAACTCTGGACTGATAGAATACCTGAGCACCAGTTCAGCACATGCCCTGTGCTCACTCTGTGCCTTCCCTGATGCCTCTTCCCTGATGCCTCCCTTCCCAGCACTGGTCCTGCCATTCTGTGTTCCACAGTGCTGTTGGGCTCTGTGCCTGACACTGAAAATCACGTTGCTTTGCTTCTCTTTCTGTTTCAGAGCCACTTGCTGTTGAAGAAAAAGGGAGTTACTCCTTGGAGAGGTCTGGTCACAGTGACTAAAACCATGCTTTCTGCCTTCACCTCTTCTGCCAGTATTCCTTTCCTTCCCTTGCTTGCTGGTTTGGGTTGTGGGAGGTTTTTTGGGGTTTTTTTGTGTCAAGCCATGACATTTCAGTGCTAATCCATATGAAGGATAAGAACAGATAGCCCATCTCCTGAATTTACTTATCATCAGCTGGATAGCTGCCTCATGAAAAGAAATTCAACAAATTAATTATTTCTGTCCTAATTAAGCCCTCCTTCAGTTGAGTGAAGGGCAGCACATCCTCGGCCAGCCTTTGGTAGCCCTGACCTTTTCAAGGTGCCTTGTTGTGGAGATTGACAGCTAGCCCAGGGCAAAAAACCCTCAGCACAGTCAGGCTGGGACCTTCCCAGAGCAGCACAATGAGGAGTTCAATAGCCAATCAATAAGACAGACATCAAAATCAACATTAAGGGCTCTCATAGGGAACATAATTAATTTTATGATAACATCTATGAACTAGGAGCGGAGTGTCATTAAGCGATGACATTGTGCTCAGAGATTTTGGTGAAAGCAATTATGGAGCTGTGTGGAGGTTATTGTTCTGCCTACATCAAAAGTTGGGGGAAATAAAATGTAAAAACAACAGAGTTTCTTTATAAGCATTAATATAGGCTGTGTGTATCACAGCTCAATGCTTATATTTGTGTAGCCATGTGAAGCTTGGTGAAAATTTTTTCAGATTTTCCTCCCTAGTGATTTGCATTTGGTTCACTGTTACAAGCCTATACTGAGCTAGGAGTTAGCATTTTTTTAACTACTCCATAAGGAAGGGTGATAGTTTGTAAGTGTAAAAAATAGGCTTGATTTTTCTCATAATTATGGCTGAAATTAATATTTTATACAAAATGCCACTGATATCTGTATGTGTGTTATTATTTCTTTATATGCATAATTAGGAATAAACATATGCGTTTTTGTACCCATACAGTATTTTGTGAAATAAACAACACTTTTAACCTCAAAGAATGTTTTGATCTACACCAGCTAGGAAAAGTTTTATTTGGATAAAATCCAGATGTGATTCTGGACTTCACAGCTGTCGCTGTTTCCTTCAGCAAGCAAACCCAAAATACCAGGTTTTAAATGCTCTTTACATGCATAACAATATGCCTGGGTCAGGGTCAGAAATTCCTGAACTTATGGCTTCAGTTTAATCTTTTTTATGTCTCTCAGACAGAGACAAAAACAGAAAGAGGTGTAAGGGATTTTCTTCTTCTTAGGATGGCAAGAGTCTCACAAACATGAAAATTTTTCATAGTTTTTATTTTTGGATGAAATCTGACAATACAGATTCTGAAACTTTGACGCGATTAGGGCCTAGTCTCAGTTCAGATGTGAACTCTAAACTCCACCAGCTCTACACAGACTGACCCTTTCCAGTCTTGTTTTAGCACATTACTCCATCCAATCTCACAGAATTCTACTGTGATATTAATCAGTCCTCTCATTTTTCTCTTTAGCCATCTCTTTCAGCCATTTCAGAATACCATCTGAACCCCTTTTGCTCTGAAACCTCAGGCAAGTTTTCTTTTCTCATTGTAGCATCACGGATATTTTTTCTTTTATCTTATTGATGATGGATGGGAAGTCACTGATTTTTTAATGATGTTTTTGTGTCATGCTGGTTCGCTTAATAATCACTTTACCTGATGGTAGAAAAAGAAGTAGCACAAGGTGTGATATCTCAGTTGAGGTTTTCTGATCAGAAAGGACTCAGTTCTGACCTGTACCATACCTGAGGGGGGGAAAAATGGAAACAACAGAATTGAAAAAGCACTTTACACTGTTAGAAAACTAAAAAAAAAACCCAAACAAAACCCCGACACCCCCCAAAAACCCCAAACAAACAAAAAACCCAACAAAAACAAACAAACAAACAAAAAAGCCTATATCTGTACTTTTTAGGATTATAACTTGTTGCTTATGTGTAACTTTTAGGAAAATTAGAAATTATCCGAATATAGACAGCGCATAGTCTTGAATTCCTAGAATACTGCAAGAAGCAAAATCTGCAGGGCACCATCTGTACCATTTCTATTGTTCGCCTGATGAGAATCGTAAAAGCCCCTCTACAAAGAACCACTGTGCCGTCTTAATTACAAGTCTAGAAAAAAGCCTAAGAAAATCTCTGGCAGCGCCCACACTGACAGGAAATTCAAACGTCTTCAATCACATAAACCAACGGAGCTGCTGAAAGTGAGCTCAGTCGGAGCAGGACTTTGTTTTGATGTGTGTGAGATGAGCCTGAGGCTGGAGGTGACTGTGTCAAATGAATGAAAGAGAAGGAGCAGGAGGAGGAGGGCGAGGATGAATAGAGCACCAGAACACGCGGTTTTCTGTGAGTGTATGGTGGGTATTTCCATGCCCAGCCTGAAGACTCCCTACTCCGCCGGCAAACTTGCAAAAGCCGTTTGCTCTTGGGCATGATGCCAATCCTAAACAGAGTAGTTGGGATTTTCCCCGCAGGAAATCAGCATTTCCTGATGCCCTTTGGGGCAGACCACGCTCACAGTGCTGGTTTGAATTCTTCTTTCCAGTCTGTGCCAGCTTTTTACAGAGACTGACACTGTCACTTTATTCCCTTTCCACGTTTCCTCTCCTTGACACATGGTGCTCTTTCTCCTCAAACTGTAAATCAACTGTACAAATTCTCTGAGACAATTTTTAAAAGCCTGCATTTTTTTTTACCTACTTGTATATTTATTGTTCCTGATCTCATTTGCATTCATGCATATACACACAGACTCATCAGTTTTAGAACTGCTATTAACATCAGCTTAAAGTGAAAACTCTGTCAGACAGACAAAACATAGCCCATTTTGATCTGCCAGGTTTAAATCAGTAAGCTCTATTCAACTGAAAGCAGTTACTGCAGGGTAACACAACAGGATAGAAAAAATACCCCCTTAGTATTGGATAAGCTAAGATTACTTGGGATCGAGACACTTGGAAAATGAAAAGGTGCAGAAAGCCAATTTGCCTTCCTGAGCAGAAGGGGAAAAAAACAAAAAAACAAAAAAAAACCAACCACCAGTACACCACACAAACAGTTAATTTCCCCATCATTATGCTCTTCAGTCCTTTGCTCACAATAAGGAATTTAACTCAGGTATTTTCTGAGTCTATTTAATTTTCTATAGCCACTGTTTTATTGATACTGCATTTGCATGCTCTGCTTTCTGCTCTGGTGGGTTGTTCTTCACAGCTCAAACAAATAGCTGTAAGACTTTGTTTCTAAAATGACAAATCTCTTTTCACTTCATAAAGATTTCTTGGCAAGCACTGAGCATTTTCCTTCCTCACTAATCAAGAAACTACATAATTCTTTTCTTCCTGACAGAGAATGACATCAGGAGCTGAATTAGTAATCTTAGTTAGTGACTGACTGCAAAGTGAGGAAAACCTTGCACAAGCAGGCTCCCCAAAATGTTCTTCTTCATGCTGCTTACTATGCCAGAGCTGGCAGCAGAGTTCTTCACCAAAGCCCTATCAGCCCTCTGGAAGGGACACAACTGTGATGACCTGTGGGCCATTCCTTCTCCTAAACAACCAGTAAACCTCTCCAGGGCAAGAAGGGAAATGCACACAGAAATGCAGCTCAGCTGGCACAAGCTTGCACCTTTAGCCATCTGAAATTTGAAGGAACACTCAGTGGTAGGGTCTTATAGCTGGAATGGTTGCTTCCTTTTAGGAAACACCTGAGCTTGTAATACTGAAGGAGGTCTGCTGAATTTACCATTTAAATTATTACTAGTAAAACTACACAAAACGAAGCATTGCTCCTTCTGCATATAGATGACATTGAAATGCTCTCACGGCAGTTGCAATATCAAGGTCTAGGAAATCATGGTTGCAAACCACTGAGCAATCAGATCCTACAGACCAGGATAAATTAACAGCTGATTTTTGTGTTATCAGAATGCACAAATCAGTTCCTTTGACTATAGAGTGAAAATACTGCTCTTGACTAGGTTGAAACCAATGAGCTTGCATTTCTGTAACCAAGAAATACAGCCCTCGACCTTTTTTTCTGCTTGTAGCTAAGTGCTACTCTGCTTCCTTCTGCTACTTGCCCCTGTGGGTTCTTTTCTCCAGCCCTGAGAAGGCTGGGATGTCCCTACAGGGACGGTGATAAGCGTCAAATTCAGGTAAGAATTTGTCAAGCTTCTTTCAGGCTCTTTTATCTCAGCAGCCCTTTTCTCAGTGCCCTAAATTGACTCTACCCTGTCTCAGTGTTCCCTGAAGGAGCAATCAGCCCTCAGCATTGCCAGTGACTGACAGTCCTTGCTATTCTGCAGCTCACATGCATTCTTTCCCCGCTGTTTGCTAATGGCTGTCTTTTCCAAGTGCTTCAAAACCAGAATAATACATGCTTGACAGTTTGGTTTGTATATGTCTTTAATTAAATCTTCCTGTTCTGCCAAACTAATCTCACACTTATTAGAAGTGTTCTTCTTAGAAGAAGAACACTAATCTGCGCCCTGCAGATTAGTTTGCTGTTCATTTCTCCAGCTCTCTGATGAGAAAGGCTTTTTCAGTTCTGTGATATTGCTTTCATGGCTAATTTACTCTGTTAGAATAGGAATTTTATGAATCTACTCACATTGCAAATCCTCTCCATCGTGTTCTTAAGGATTTCCAAACTTCTAAGAAATGAAACTTTTAGAAAGGAATGAAGTTCCTTTCTCTCACTCAATTTCATAAATGTTACCAGTTGCTATTGCATAGTTTATGGTGTATTTATGCAGCAGTAATAAGTATTTATAGGACACCCATAATTCTATAAGCATTAGCCAAAGAATCAGTGTGGGGGAAATGAGGATGGGAGTACATGCACCTACTTCTTGGATTACTCCTCACAGTTCATAAAACACTTGGTGTCCAGACCATAACTTCAGTGGGAGCAGAGGGTCAGTTCTGTAGCCAATAAAAGCAGATGGAGTTCAAGTCAATTCCAATTCTTTTATCTGTGTGCAGTAGCTGGGACTAGCTTATGGGTCTGAAAGTGTTGCTCCATATTGTTTTCCAAAACAAACAAACACACGGTTGTGGGGTTCAGTCTGAATCCCTGATTTGGCATCAATTGTAGTCCCACATATCACTGTATGATTGGCCCAGCAGAGTGTGAGATTAAATGTTATTTGGGATCAGAATGACCTGCCAGAGGCAGGAAAAGGTGGGAATCCCTTAAACACTAAGAGAGCCATCTCTCTTTTACTGAAAGTGCTGATGATTTAGCTCAACCACACCCGTGGTCCAGCAGCTGTCACTGGTCCATAACATGAGGCAGAGATATAGCTCAGATTTTGCCATCCCTTCCAAAATTGCGACAGAAATCCCCTCACAATTTACCCATGTGCTTGGGAATCAATGGGCAACATCTCTTTGAAAGCTGAGGCATTTAGGCAAATTGAGGTATGCGGGTATGTGATTGTGAAACTAGTGATTCACCACAATACAGAAATTCTTTTAAGTGTGCTTACTATCTGTTAAGAACATTTTATTCAAGCAAATCTGAACGTTTGCTCAGAACAGTGGCAAGGAATACAGGACTTTGGGAACAACTGAGGTGAGGCCAACAGGGAAAGAAACTCCCCGGCAGAGACCTGGAAACGACAGCATGTTTATATGGAATCCTCAGCTACACTGTGATACCAGCACTGGGATGCCTCTAAACAACCTTCTCAATGAGTTACTGTAGCACAGTATTGCAGTAGCACAAAATCCCACTTTATTTTGGTAAGGGTTTGGCGCCAGTCCCTGAGCTGCTTGCCCTTTGACTACTGGCACTCGTCCCACCTGGGCTTCCATGGAGAACTTGGATTTCTGTGGCTCAGCTGGTACAAACCGAAGAGGTAAACTGGATCCCAGTGGGAGACTGAGGGCGGAAGGTCCTTCTGGCCCTTGGGAATGCAGTGCTGTAGAAGAATAAGACCTACTTATTCATTGTCCTAAGAACTGCCTTGGATGTCAGTGGCACAGGTCAAGACCTGCTGTCAACAACCAGCAACGTGCTCTGCATCCAGGTAAATCAGCAGATGTGAAGAATGTCTGGGCAGCTGAAACCAGCCAAGTGATTGTGGCTATACAGACACTGTGCTTTCTGCAGGCTTCTCCTGCCCTACAGCCATTTGTGGTTATATCCAGTGTAGGAACTGGCTTTGCACTAGAGAGGATGACACTGGGTTTGTGAGATTAAATGGCAGTTGTGTGTTATAAGGTAGTACAAGATTCTCTTCTTGCTTACTGCCCTCAAACACCAAACAGCAGAAGCAGAAACATTTGATACATCACTCTATGTCATAGGAAAGTAAGGAGAGGTGGGCCAGGAGAGCCTGAATAAAACTCAACACTTTCAGCAGATGAGAGAATTGCAGCAACCTAGAGAATGGCTCCAGAGGTCCCTCCTGCCTACAGCAGGGGTGCCATCAGCCTGTCCTGGTGGGCACCCATGCAGAGCACTGCATTTACTCCTCAACTCTGTGAGCTCTTATTGCTGAAGAAACAGCCTTTATGAAGCTACAGGCTTCATTTCTATTCCTAGACATGAGTGCTCCCTCTCAGCAGTTCTTATTTATGGGCTGAATTGCTGCTGAAACTATAAAGGTTCAAGGGTTTGGCTGCTTTGTGCGCCTCAGCTGAGAATGAAGTAGCAGCTTTTGCAGCCCCACAATGGCCATTTTCTTCCTGTCAGGGTGCAAACGCCAGCTGAGGCCTGGCACCTTGTTTTATTGTGTGAAGACTGGATAGAGTTTTCTCAATTAGCTTTAAATTAACTGCCTGTTATCATTATGAGTTCCCCAAGGATGGGTGTGAGGGTGTTCTCAAAAAAGTCTGTAGGCAGCTCGCCTGTGTGTCCACTATCTGAGCACCCACCAGACTGCACCTGCCATTTCTCATCCCTAGGTTTAAAGCTTTAATTAGGAACCTCCTGTGTGTCTGGTCTTCACCAGCACCATCTGGTATGCTGCAGAAAATATGCTCAGTTTTACTTATTGGCAAATCCTGAGCAAGCGATTTGTATGTGTTTGAGGCAGGGACTGTAGCGGGTTAAGATGGAGTTAAAAATTTCCAAAGCTTTTTAGGCTGGAAAGAATCTAAAGGGAAAATGAAACCTGCATCCAAGTTTGGGTTAGCACTGAGAATATTTATGAATATGAAGCTTTATGCAAACGTTTTCATTGCTGGGACTTCTGCATATGGACTGTGCAGTAGCATGCTGGAGCATGAACAGGTTTATTACTTCCCAAGCCAGAACTAGAAATACTTCTTATTTATGCCTTTGCTTTTCAGTGTGCATCCTCACCAAGATTCAATGTTTTATTTCCTCAAATTCACAGCCACATAATGAATTTTATTACAAACTAGAGCATGTTTGGTTAAATGCAAATCCTTGAACTATTTCTGATGCAATTTTGTAATACCCTGCACTGAGGAATATCTGTAAGTTTTGCATATTTATACATACATCATCCATTTCTTTCCCTCTTTCTAGCAGATTGTGAAGATGTAGACTGTAATTCTAAATAATCAGCTGTAGCTACTGATACACAACTAACTCTGATCAATGTATCTGTGAATGAAGAATAGACACCACACTGTCCAAAGTCTTGAAAGCCAATGATAAAATGGTTGCCTGTGTTTGCCTGCCCTATCTGTTGGTCCAAGAAGCAATGACATTTTCCAGGGCATGTCTTGGAACCATTACATGAGATGGGGAACCCCACAAACTGATTTGTATTTATAATGTCTCTTCCTCTAATAATCTGTTGTTGAGGTGAACTGCAATTCACCTCAACAGCCTTGCATACCATAAAAAAAAATCAGAGTAATGTGACAAAAGTGTGTCCCAACCAGGTCTGGCTGCTGGGAGGCTAGACATGACAAACCCAATGCCAGCAAGGAGCACAACGAACAACACTATCCACAAGATATTTTTTCAGTGCTGCAAAATACACCAGAAGAAAATCTGGAGTTTTATCAGCTCTGTTCTCCTTCAACAAAAGCAGCATGAGTCCAGCTAGAAAGGTAAAGAAAATAGAATTAGGAGAAATGAAGTTTAATGTTACTGTACCAACTGTAATTTTAAAGATGGATGAAGGACATAGAGCCTTAAAGAATTAAGTAGCACTTGAAAGGAACAGTGGCAAATACAAACCTGGTTGGATTAAGTTTCTTTACTATTGTCGGAAGTACTTTATTAGCTGTCCCTTCTTGAGGTTTATTTTGGACCATTATGTCTACACAGGGCTAGTGAAAACAGCTTTTGGATATGTCAGCTTTGACAAAAAGTGGCCAAAAGCTTCTGTTTACTTGTAGTCATTTTGAAGGGTACCTGCAGTGCAAGAAGAAGTGTTCAGGCTAAACTGCAACTCAACACCAGTTTCTCTTTCAAACCTCCTTCCGACCTAGTGTTTAAGCCTGTTTTTTCTAACATCAGCTGCGATACTGATGGTAGAAAAAAACATCAAAATATGTCTGTAGTGCCATATTTTATGCTGGAATTGGCCATACTTTCATGATTAAAGCATTTTATATAGAAAATAACTGCAGATTCGATAGCCTAATGTGCGCTAAAATGTTACTAATGTTCAATTTGGTTTGAATTCTGGATGCAAATTCCAGTCAGTGCTGATTCTGTGGGAATCGTGGGAATCGCTGTTCCTAACCCTCAGGGTTTAAATCCCCAGGTGATAAGAAACACCGTAGAACCTTAGCACTGAGGAAACCAAAACACATCGAGCCATTATTCTCTGCGGTTGCACAGAGGGGAAGCAGCTACTCCATTCTCATCCTTAATTTGGTTTGCCGGTATTCCCCCGGGGGAGCTTGGAGAGGGGCACTGCAGAATGGCACTCTGGCCTCAAGTCTCCAAAATTTGCCTTCAGTCTCTCCTCGCCAAAGCGTTTGGAAAGAGGCTTTTCAGAAGCGTCCACCAAGAACCATCAGGATCTGGTGAAAGCCTGCTCGCTCTGCCAAAATCCGTCCCGAATTGCAGGCAGTGAATGGTCTGGCAAAACTGCTCCCTTCTCCTCCTCCTCTGGAAACTCTCACGCCTCTGAATTCTCTGGACGCAATTACAGGTCAAAGTCTTTGTGACCAGCCCTGACATTACGGTTTCAATGGCATTTTGCCTGGGGGCACTAGCATGTCCTCCTCTCAAGTCGAGCTGAGAGGACCTTTATTAGCCCCTAACTGTTGTTTTGTTAATCTGGTGTACGGCTCTCTAGGAAACAACAAAGAAAATTCTTATTAATGGTGAACACTTCATCCATTATAAAACACCATGCCTCCAGAGAGATCAGAAAATGACGAAATTTATAAGGAAATGTTACTTTGACCATAACCATCAGTCTTAATTATGTACCGTAGCACAAACTTTGTTGGATCTTTAGAAAAGGTCAAGACCTGCAGCTCACAGATTCATGGTAAAAAACAGCGGCAGCAAAATAGTTATTTAAGTGAGGATTTTTGTTAAAAAATAACATTTACTGCTGTGTTTGGCAGGAATACTGCACAGATAAATCTCTCGGAGTGATAAGTGAGCAAAGAACTGGATTTTATGTCACTGATGCTATGAGATGGTGTCTAAAATACTTTTTAAAATACCTAAAATGTACTAATGTAATCTAAAAGCTCATTTTCTTCTCAGAACTAGGGCCATTTTTTGGAACTCAAAAGGCACTTACAATGCTACTCCTATTCCAGTAGGAATAAGTAAAATTTCTCGTTACCTCCTAACCCACTGCATAATTTCTCACACCTGATTTATCACACCCTAACATAATGACTCAGCTGCATTTCTTTCATACACTGTTCTATTCACTGACAAGAGAAAGAGGAAGCAATGTACGTGCTGTGCAGAGACCTCCTTCAGTTACAGCCACAGAACAATTAACATTACCTCATTAACTTTTGTGGTTCCTTGAAAAAAAAAAAATCCAGATTTTCCTCTCTCCATCTGCCACTATTATTTAGCACAGACGGTTGGGTGAGAAGTGAGTTGCTTTAATTTGAACAAAATCTTCAGGGCAGAAATCCATGACTGCTAAAATGACTGTTCAGACTATCTTACTGCTCCCAGACTGAATGGCTTGGAAGCCAAATATTCATTTGTACACTGGTAATAAGACAGGAGACTACTTAATTCTCCCTGATATTTTTTCTCTTTTTTTTTTTTCGTTCTCTTTTTCTCTTTTTCTCTTTTTCTTTTTTCCTTTTCCTTTTCCTTTTTTCCTTTTCCTTTCCTTTCCCTTCTCCTTCTCCCCTTCTCCTTCTCCTTTTTTTCTTTCCCTCCTTCTCTTTTCCTTCCTCTTTTTCATGATAGCACAAGTGAAACCCTTCTTGTAAAACCCCAGAAGAGACAAAGCACAGATTGTGTCACAGATGGCTGGCAGGATGTACCACACTCCTCCCACCCCTCAATCCTGAGCTACAGGTCTTTGGTAGATGAAAACAGGGGCATGCCGGGGACGCAATAGACACAGCAAAGAAACTGACACTTTCAACCTCCCTGTATTTATATTTATTTGTTTATTACAGGGAATCAGGGACCTCTGAGCTGTTTGAACAGGATCATCTTCCAGTAGCAGGGCTGAAAGGGGAGGTGTGTATGTGTCAGCTGAAGGAATGGTCAGGCATCAACCAGCGCCTGCTGACCACCACAGGAAATACAGGGTACGATTGCACTGCTCCAGGAGGTGGGAATCTAGCACTTGAGCCCTTCCAGTGCCAGTGCTGATGTAACCTGATGGCAGAAATAACATTTAACAGACACTGGCTCAGGCTTAGAAAGCCCTTCAAGATATGCTTCTGTATGGGACTTTTGTTTTTATGGCCTTTTGGCAGGTTAAACATGTATGAGATCACTGTAAATGAAACAACAGAGCATTACAATATATTTTACCCTCTGTCTCCACATTTCTTGATTTACACTGAATTCACTCCAAGTAAGGTATAGCAGCAGAGTAAGTTAGGAAAACACTCAGCACGTGCATTCCTAGATAAATTTATTATCAACATTCTCAATTGTCTCGGGGTAAGTCTTTAGGTCATTGTCTAGGGCTTTCTCTGGAACATGAAGGAAAATGGTAACACTGTTCCTCAAACAAGGCATTTCATTAGGAGTAAAGCTGGTGGTTTTCTGACCTTGGTATGCAACTGGACACAGCTGTTGTAGGTAACCACTGGATCTCTGGATCCTTCCTAACAAGCAGGCAAATGCAGCAAACACCCCACTGGCATAAATGTCCCCTGCATAGTAAGGACCAATGCCTAAACCTTTGGGTGCCAGTTTCTGATGGGGACTGGTGCCTTTGGGATACACAGCTGTCTTACTGGCTGTACTGCTAAAAATCTACCTGAAGGAAAGTTCAGACCCACTCTTTTACTCCAGCAGAACTTTAGCCATGATCAATTCATTTAGAATGCTGATCAATAAGGCACATAAGCAACCAGTTGATTAAAACGAAGATGAACTGCTGTTGTTTTTAAAGATTTGGGGTGAAACTCAGGCAAAATAGACCTAGTGAAAGTACTCCTTTGAAGAAGTATCAGAACAATTATTCCAGAAAAAAAAGAGACTACGTTCAATGAAAAATCAGAGAAAAGTATATCTATTTATACCATTCAAAAAGAAATTATATCGTTATATGTCTGAATTGTAGTTAATTTCCAGAGTTTTTGAGTTAAAAAAGGCAGTTATTGTCCTTGATTGGGAAGATGAGACTCCAGTCTAGCAGAACATTACTATGGTGACAACTGCTAAAGGAAATATTGTGATAGACAGCTAGGTAATTTTTAAAAAGTGAACAAAATTTAACCTTGCTGGGAGTGCAAATAGCCATAGTGACTTAATAGATTACTACTGTTTTCACGGCTGAAAGGTTGGCCATGTGAGTGAAAACTGTCAGTCTCTGAATGTCTGTTTGCTGCTTATCTTCCATCATGACAAGTGATGATCCTCCATCATTTCCAGCATGATTTGCTGCTTATCTTCGACCATGAAAGTGGAATTAAAAAATCAAAGAATTAATTAAAATAACAAAAAATTTCAATAATAATGAAATGCTTTCTCACACATTCTGTCTGCTAAGAAGTTCTTAAGGATTGCTATAGCCATGTTTGGATTCTTCTGTAGCATCATTTTCAACACCATGCCTAGGGGAAATGCAGATGAAATTATTCAGTAAGTCCTTCTGAATCTTTCCAAACTGCAGCTTTCTGGATGGTTGTGGTTTAGGAATGGTATTCCCAAATTTAGTGCTCCCAGTGAAACTGTGCTTGCACTTACTTCTCCCTGTCCTCTTGATGGAAGCACAATAGGGAAAGATCACGTGTTGAGATAAGAACAATTTACCAGAAGCAGTAATGAGATAAAAAACAGTAGCAGCAACAATACTAAATAACAAAAGGCTACAAAGAGAGGGTGATTTACATGCAAAATGCTCACCAAGCCCAGGACAATGAAACAATAGTGGACAGACCCTCTGCCCCCTTTCCCCCTGAAGAAAAAAGAACAACTCCTTCTTCTTGGATAAGAGAGAAATAGCCCTTTCCCTGCCCCTGACAACAATGTAAGATATCTTGGTCCTGCCCACTCCCACTGATCTGGTCCAAAATGAGGATATGTATATAGACATAGATAGTACCTTTTAACAACTTATCCTGTCATAACTCTTAATACATCTATTAAGTGTAGCAGAAGACTCGGTATCAGTCGGTATCTCAAGACAGCAGGGCTCATGGCTCCCTTATTTGTCTTGTTTACACAATTAAAAGTTTGGATGAGAATGACAAATCAGCAGCACAGCAGCAGCAGAAGCAGCAGCAGCATTGCACTGCATACAGCAGAAGATATGCAATTAATAGATCTGTCTGGAAGCAAAAAGGTATCAGCATTTGCTATCAAGACCAGAATCCACACGGAGATCATTACAATTCAAACAGCTATTTGACGTGACTTTTTAAAAGACCAGAATAAAGTAGCCTAATTGAATTCCCCAGGGAATCTGATGCTCAGCTGGGAGAGGCTTTAGCTTTGTTAACTGTCTATACACTGGCAAGTGTTTAAACTGGAGTAATAAGGTTTGAATTCCCTGGGTCAGCAGGCCAACTCAGAGTGTATTTTTAGAAGAAAAGCTTGCTTTATAAAGCAACCAATAAAACTCAGAAACTAAGGTGGCATCTGCTCCATTTAGTTCAAGAAAAAGGCCTTGCAGAGTAGCAGCAAAATGCATTACTTCTTTGTTTGGGTTAATTTGAAAATGTATCTGATTGTAAAAGCATCCTTGGAGAACTGCCATCAGGTACAGCAGTCATGTGCAACTCTTCTGGGCTGGCTTTGCATAAGAACCATAAGAAATATTTCACTGAAACTGAAACCAAATCTGCTGTACGAAGATGACAAGCACACATTCTCACCTTCAGGCAACTTGGTGGTACCAGACAGAGCAAGTTCTTGTGTGGACTTGATTTATAAAAAGAACCATTAGTTCTGCTTTATTGGGTTTTTTTTCCTTTTCTTTTCTTTTTCGTTATAAAAATACATCAAGTGAGTAGCGAAGTGTGAGTGCAGATTTTTCTTTTAGGACATCTCAGTCTGGTAACAATTCTAATTACATGGACATTAAATTCTTAGTCACCTATGATTTTTCCTCATGTGTTTGAAATATTAATCTCTGGTTTGTTTCATTGTGAGTTACACAGTAACTTTTTATGCAACCACCTCTAGCCTGATCATATAGATCCGCTATAAGTTAAAAGCATCTTCAGATTACCATGAAGCAAGCTTTGTCTTTGCACCTAAGCTGTAAATGTCACAAAGCTTGTACAAATCAAATAAACTATTGCATGTTATCAGGATTTAGGTTTGTACTGCTGCTCTCACTATTACAGGCTTGCAAAGAATATTTCAGTCTCACAGATTCAGTCAGCAGTTAAAATAAACAGCATTAACAAATCATTACAAATTTGTAATGGAAAGTAAAAAGCAAAATAAATATACATTTCTCATCTTAGAAAATGTTTGTATAAATTTCCCAACGGAATTTGATACATTGTGATCACTTACATCACTCATTTTAGGCCCTGATGCTGATTTAGCTGCACTGCAGAGACCATGGAGTAAACATTCAAAACCTGACCTCTCCACCAGAACTTGTGGAAACATTACCATGAGAAGCCTGCATGTCTGATCTGAGGGTCTGTGCAGGTGAAGATCAGAAAACAGACACAGGTACTCTCTTCTCTGTTAAACTCTATATAAAAACATACCAGAATATTTCCTCGCGTTTACCTAGCTTATATTACAGTACAAGAACCAAGTAAAAGACAGTTCACTTATCTTAATGCAAGGGTTTATCCTGTCCTCACAGCTGAATCAGATCTATAACAGGCCTTGCGTGCAACTAGAAAAGGTTACCACACCCAGATAAAATTTCTGCACAATAACAGGTTCTAATAACTCTTCAGCACAAATCCATCATATGGAACAAACTGTGCCTGAAAACACAGATCTTAAGACCTTCATTTTTATTTATTCTGCAAAGTATAGCTAGAATCTAAACAACTATAAAGGGCTGTTTTTCAAAGAAATTTTGAGCAGTGTAGCCCACCTCCAGTAAAACACTGCTCAGTGGCTCAAGACAATACTTCTCCTTGCTTACCCTTTGAAGATAACTTCTACTAATCACCAAACCACATTCACCTTAGGAATTATGATAGTTCAGCTCTGTGTGAGCTTATTTGAAAGGTGCAGTTTCCTACCTGCTAGCCATAACAGTCTTATAGAAAGCTACAAAGAGTAGGAAGAATTTTTATTGCATTTTTTTGTCAGTGAAATAAATCCAAAGTAAATAGGGGCACGGACTTTCCTGAGTTAACTCGCTTTTTATCAATAATTATGTCTTTTGCAATCAATGGCTAATTCTGACAATGATGTTCATGACGCATTATCATAGCTAATTTTTTTTGAAAACTATGTATAAAGGGTATACTTTGTTCAGCTGTTTTTCAAATCTCTCCCTGTGGGTATAATTGATCAAAGCTGCCTCTCAGTTAAGCTTTGCATTCATGAGAAAGAATAACCTCTTGTCATGAAACATAAAAGTACTCAGTGTTTCTCCTCCTTGGGTAAACAAACATCTTAGGCCTTTAGAGCAATCCAAAGCCCAAGGCACGACAGGTGAACTTGCTTCAATGTAGTTTCTATTCTAACCACAGAGCATCCTCCTCATCTTCCTGAGGCAGAAGGATGGGGTGTTCTTTGCATTAGATGTCAGAGCAGAATTTTGTCATCTCAACCAGAGTCATGAGGAGGTAAAGCGAAGGGTGTTGGCTTGACACAGAGGTACGATTTTCAATCATTATCTTCAAAGCAGGCAGCATCTCGTCACCAGCTGTCTGTTTTACCTGCTAATTAAGGTAAGGCACCTTCACTTTGATGTATAGGGTTGGCCAGCAGCATAGCTTCTTCACAGTGTTGCTCACAGTATGAGGAAATGTATAATTCAAAGCTATTCAGTGTTTATTAATAGAACAAAGGAAAACACACCCATGTCTCACTTCTTCATGTACCTGAAGCATTGCTGTGGAATGCTGACCTCTAAATTGGCTTTTAAATAGTAAAAATCACCTGATCTTGGGGATAGGGAAATGTCACTGTAATTTAGGAGCCATTGCTTCTCATCACCCTATCTCCCCTCACCCCAGATGGAAATATTGTCACTTCTAGTACCACAAGGATGATGACCTCGCTGAGTTACTCCAAACACTGTCCCAAAATGGAAAAGCTGCTACTAGCTCATCCTTGTGTGTTTTCCAGCTGTAACTGCTGCTGCAGGGTTGAAACTGAGATCACAGCACAGATCACATCTGATCTGCCATTATCCCATATGAGTTCCTGGTTGCCCTGCACTTTCCCAGGCTGGTCACACAGGCACACGTATAAGAGTTAAAGACGGCAATTTAAAGTGGAAACTTCCACATATGTAACACTACTGAATGATTGGAACCTTGCTTGTACAGGCTTCAGCAGATATTTGTACCCAAATATGGAAATCTTTTGTGAAAAACTGGTGTTGTCCCTTACAGGCATGCCCCCTTTACAGAAATAGAACTCCCACAGAATTGAGGAATTACATTATTAATACAAAATCAAATTATTTTCTGAACTATCTTTTATATGTTGTTTTTTCCACTATAACCATATCCTGTAGCCAATACAAAATATTCCAGGTCACGGCATGGATTTTCGTGTTTAGAGGATATCAAAAGTCAGCAGTGCTTAGGATTCAGGGATACCAAAGCTTCATCTGTGGCCACCCCTACAGCTTGGCACCAATGAGCAGAGCTTGGTCCATCCTCTTGACACCTTCCCTTCAGACACTTACAGACATTAGTGGTGATCCCTCTCAATCATCTGTTCCTGAGACTGAATAGGACCAATTCTTGCAGCCTTTTCATGAGACAGATGTTCAAGTCCCTTAGTCAACTTTGTTGCCTTCCTGGACCTGCTCCAGGAGCTCCATGTCTCTCTTGTCCTGAGGAGCCCAGAACTGGGCACAGAACTCCAGCTGAGGCCTCACCAGGACTGAGTACAGGGGCAGGATCACCTTCCATGACCTGCTGGCAGTGCTTTTCCTAACATCCCCCAAGATACCATTGGATTTCTTGGCGACCAGGACACACTGCTAGCTCATGGACAACTTGCTGTCCACCAGGACCCCCAGGTCCTTCTCCTCAGAGCTGCTCCCCAGCAGGGCAACCCAAGGCTGTGCTGGTGCCTGGGGTTGTTCTTCCCCAGGAGCAGGTCCCTGTATTTTCCTTTGCTGAATTTCAGATAGTTCTTCTCTGCCCATCTCTCCAACCTACTGAGGTCCTTCTGAGCACACCAGGGTATTGGCTACTCCTCTCAGCTTTGTGTCCTCAGTGAATTTGCTGAGGAGACACCTGTCCCTTCTCACAAGCCATGAATTAACAAGTTAAATAGTTCTGGGCCACAGTGATGCTTGCTTTCTTCCAGTCCTCAGCATCTCTCCTGATCTCCATGACCTTCCAAAGATGAACATGAGTGGCCTTGCAGTGGTGTCCACCAGCTCTCTGAGCATGTGTGGATGCTTCCACTCAGGGCCCATATACTCGTGAGCACCAGGTTTGCCTAGATGGCTTCTAACCTAATCCTCCTTGATCAAGGGAAAGTCTTCCTTCCAACATTCCTTTACCCTGGACTCCTGGGTCAGAGAATACTGAGCTCTGGTCCTATGAGTAAAGATAAGGAAAGCAAAGAAGGCATCCAATAACTCGTGTCTTCTCTGTGTTCTCTGTTACGAGGATTACCTCTTCTTTTAGTAATAGGCCCACAGTTTTCATTTTGTTATTGATATATTTGAAAATTTTTTAATCCTTGACATCCTTGACCAAATTTAAATTCAGATGGGCATTAGCTTTTCTAATTTCATTTCTACTTATTCTGATCACCTGTCTATATTCACTCAAAGTGCCTGACCACGCTTCCACCTCCTGTGTATTTCTTGCTTGAGTAATGAGAGGAGTTCTTTATTCACACATGGAGGTTTCTTGCTCTCTTGGCCTGTTTTCTTTCTCATTGGGAGGCATTGTTCTTGGGCCCAGAGGAACCAATCCTGGAATTTTGACCAACACTCCTAGACACCTCTGACCTGAAGGGTCTATTCCATGGGATTCTTCCAAGAAGACCCGTAAGGAGTTGAAAGTTGGCTCTCCTGAAGCCCATGGTTGTAATCCTGCTCATTGTCCTGTTACCTCTTCATTCCATACTCCACTCCACCATCTTATGGTCATTACTGTCAAGGCTGCCCCCCACCTTCGTTGTTTCTGAGCCACTGGGAACAGGAGTTCATTATAACAGCAAACCACAGTGGACATCCCAATGGGTATAAAATCCCATCTTTATCTGGATTTTTGCAGAACACCCTAGCATCTGTGTTTTAATAGAAGAGGAAATCAATTTCACTGAAAGCAGTTTGGGTAGTGGATTTTACTTTTTCAACACCATCCTGTTTATAAAAGCGTCAGCACTGTTGTTGTTGCTTCTCCTAGTTAGAAAGGCTCCTCACAGGCAAAAAAAAAAAAAAAAAAAAGTAGTGTGGGACACCCCATGAACTTCCACGTAAAAGGATGGGCTAGACACTCTGAAACACTCTGGAACTCTCCTCTCGCAATTGAGGCTGCATGTAGGAGGGTGGCAATCCTGCGTGTGGTTGGGCTGAGACAGACAAACTTCACTTCTGTCCAAAGAAACTTGCTAAAGGCAAGGCCTCTCACCAGTGTGTCAGGTCACTAGACTAATAACAAGCAAACCTTCTGGATTGAAAAAATAGAAAAATCCTGCATCAGAAAAGCTGAGTTCTGCAGGTGAAGATTCCTGTCTAGGAGCCACAGCCAACTTGTGTAGTGTTTACCTGTTTACCTGATTTCAGGTGGGGACATGGGTACAAAGAGACTCTAGCTGCCTCTCAGCTAGATTTCACTGTCCTCTGATTTGCTGTTGAATTTTTTAATCACGTTTTGATCTTTATTTGAGGGGTCATAAATTGCAGTGAGAGCACTCTGAATGGCCCAATATTCTAGGATGGTGACAGCAGGAATAAGTCAATATTTCTTCCTTCAATAATTTACACAGTGCCATGCTTCAGAAAATGTGACAATATTACAGCCAATCCCTGTGATCCCCTGCTCCTGATAAACTCTGCCAGTCAGTGCCAAAATTAATACAACCCATCATTTTGGTTCAATTTCTCTTTCAACATGGGCTCCTAGTTTCTTATTGGTCTTCTCTGAAGTGAAGCCCTTGACCAGTGAGTAAAGGCAGACCCTTAGCACTGTACCATCAGCTCTTTTCCCAGGACTCACCCCCATGCCTGTCCTTTCTTCTGTTGGGTGACAGGGTGGCAGCAGAGTGGCACCAGTGCCTGTCCTTTGATGATCATCACGTGTCTTGGGCCACATGCCTCACTCTGTGACATCACCCATCCCAAAGCCATGGTGACATGCAAAACGACAGGAGTGTGTAATAATCTTCTTTTTCATACCACACACTGGTATTACCATCCTACAGCCTATTTCTGCTCTTAGCAAGGAAACACACCATCTCTCACTGGCTATAAAAGATTCAAAATGGTGAAGGCAGAAGCCTCATGGCTATTCACAGCTGCAGGACATTGGATGTTGGACCCCAGACTTTGCTAAGAACAAAGTGAAAGGTCCTTCAGGTGGGTAGAGACAATCCCAAACACAAATATATGTTGAATGGAGACTGGATTGAGAGCAGACTTGAGGAGAAGGACTTGGGTCTACTGGTTGACAGGACCATGACCCAGACACAGGCACTCCCAGCCCAGAAAACCAATCATGCCCTGGGCTGCATCCAGAGCAGTGTGGGCAGCAGGGCCAGGGAGGAGATTCCTCCCCTCTGCTCTGCTCTGCTGAGACCCCACCTGCAGTGCTGCATCAGCTCTGGGGTCTTCAACATAAGAAGGACATGGATTTATTGGAGTGAGTCAAGAGGACTGTCATGATAATCAGAGGGATAGGACATCTCTCCTAGGAGGATGGGCTGAGACAGTTGAGGTTGCTCAGCCTAAAGAACAGAAAGATTTGGTGAGATCTTACAATACCTCCTAGCACTTCCAGAGAGCTGGAGAAGAACTTTTTACAAGGGCAGGTATTGATAAAACAACTGGAAATTATTTTAGATTATCTGTTTGAAAGAAACGCTTTATTGAAAGGACAGTGAGACACTGAAAGTGTTGACCAGAGAAGTCATGGATGCCTCATTCCTGGAAGTGTTCAAGACCAGGCTGGATGGGGCTCTGGGCAACCTGGTCTAGTGGAATGTATGGGAGGGAGTTAGAAGGAGATGATCTCTAGGGTCTCTTCCAACACAAATCCTCTATGATTCTATAATTCTATGACTTGCTCAGCCACTCCAGGGTTGGACCAGAAGCAGAAGTGGCACAGACACAACCCCAGTGGGATACTAGGTTTGGGTGTCAGAATGACTGTTTTGTGCAGCAGTAAGAAAGCACAAGGATCTATAGACCATAAGTGAGGGTTTAAAAACCCCAGCTGATTTTAGCTGCATAACCTTGATTTTGTATCACATTATTGGGATAATGTAAAGATCTCCATTCTTAATTCCTGACACAAATGCGTGAACCTGAAGGACAGTCTCTGTTCCCCAACAAAGCTGAGGAAAATAAAGGATATGTTAGAAGTTCTTTATGTTCAAATGATTCTCAAAACAGGCTATTTTAACACAAGCCTCAGAGACTACTAGAACAACCTAGAGAATAATCAAATATGTTGTCAGTGCCCCTGTCAACAGAGAAACTATTTCTTGTGAGTTAAAATGAGATGTACATGGTGCTTTAACCATTGCCATCACCAAGCATTACCAGCATCCCACAGACAGAGAGATCCCTCCCTGAAGGGGAACATCAGCAAGCAGCCACAGCTGTGCCAAGATGGAGTAGCTCCAGATGAGGAAGCCAGTATCTGGTGTTTGTATTGGCTCTGGTCATCTGAAAAGGGAGAGGAGCCCAGCATTTCATTTTCTTGAGTTTCTGGGGAGAAGAAATGAGAAAAAAATATGGACAGACAGAACTAAACTCTCCCTCAAGTCTCCCAGCTGTGAACTTTGACAGGAGGGCTAAGGCAAGAGAACAGCAATCAGGAACCAAGAGTCTCTGGAGCTGAGTTATAAAACGTCCAGGAAATACGTTGTCTTGACTTGAAGTGTTCCCACCTCCCACACTGGGCACTAAGGTGGGACACCAGCCAGGAGCTGTCTGTGCAGGAACAGGGTGGCAGATAATTCAAACTTACCCACTCAGTGATTTGTTGGGCTTCTGACAACCCTAGAGCTGCTGGGTTTTGAACAGGTTGTTCAGACAGCACTGCACCTTACCTTTTCCATGGTCATGCTTCCCGTGCTTGGGCATTGCTGTCATGACTTTGATCCTCCTTCATACTCTGTCATGCAACAGCATGTTTTCTCTCACAATCCACACATGGAAAAAAATATGAAAAGGTGACCCCATTTCCATGCTTGCACTTCTTTACTTGATGTTGGTACTTGGGCACATGTGCAGTGTTTGGTCTGAAAGAAAAACCCAGACGAAAGGAGACAGAAACCATGGAGTTATAATGCTTTTAATTTCCATAACCAGCTGTGCCAATGGCCTTCAAAGTGCACGTGAATGAGATTCAGAGATTTGCTGCTATACATCCACTCTTCTGCCAACCAGCATTACTCTGTTATCAATATTCTGCAGGTGTCTGCCCTTGGCTTTTGTCTGTGTGTGCCTGCATTGAATGTCACCACTCCCTTCCCTGGGTATGGCCGTAGTCAATTATAATTATGCAAAGCAAACGTCAGCTCACACAGCAGCAAGCTCTGAAAAATGCAGTCTCTACACTTGCCTCTTAGCAGTAGGAAGATCACAACTCTTTGGTGTTTGATTCTGATCTCACGCTTGTTCACTGCTAATGGAATTTCCTTGACTTCAAAGCAGACTCAATTTGCACGGGAGTAAGATCCTTGTTCGGCCCCAGGAGTGTAAACTGCTCTCAGGCACTCATACATACTGGTCTGGCAGAGTACTAATCACTCCAGTGCAGCGTTCTTCTACTCCTTTCATAGCTGACATCCCAGTGAAGACTTGTTAACAGCAATGAGTGCATGTGAATCTTTAATTTTCCAGTGTCTGATCTCCCATCAACACAAGTGGGATTAACCAGTCAGGCCCATCACATCTGACCAGGATGTCAGATTTTAGACCTTGCCTCAATGCAGTGAGCTTAGTGCTCATTTTCCAGTGGTTCAATTGGAGAGGTAGAAACCTAACAGTCTAAGGAGGCATTGATAATCACTAATATATTAATAATCTTGATGGGATTCATCTGAGAATACACAAAAAGCTGGCTGATTTCATCACAAGGTCTCTCAATAGTTTTTGAATGTTCTTGAGAATATGGAGAGATCTAAGTCAACTGGAAGCTGGTTAATGTTGTACCAATTTTCGAGAGGAGTCACCCTGCAACTACATTCTTGTCAGTCTCACTTCAGTGACTGGTAAAAGTACAGAGAATATTATTCTGGAAGTACTGAAAAACACCTGAAAAGCAGGTCATCAGTCATGGCCAGCACAGCTTCATTACGGAAAAGTCCTGCTTGTTAAATCTGATTTCCTCTTATGACTGGATAATCCACCTAGCTGATCAAGGGAACTCAGTTGATGCAATATATTCACATGTCAGTAAAGCTTTCGAATACTATCTCTAACTGGATCCTTCTGGATACTTCATCCATGATGGGTGAACAGCTGGCACATTGGACACAAAAGCTTACAGTGAATGGCATGACCTGTCACTAGTGGGGTTCCACAGGGGTTTTTCAGGAGCAGAATAGAATAGTAGCAAACTAGAAAGAATAGGAAGTGTGCACAATTTTCTGTCTGGGTGGTTGAGTTTCTTTCCTTTTTACTAGTAGAATTTTTTCCCACTGAGTTGCTAGGAAGCACTGATGGCTGGGTGCTTGAGACAACAGGGAGGTGGCCAAGCCTCAGGGGATGGGGCAGCTGCTAGCTGTCTCTTACTCTTGGTTTCCAGAAGAGGACACTTGGAGCCAGTGCTTGGGAAAGAAATTCATTGCTGCGGCCAGAGCCCAGCCCAGAGCTGTTTCTTCTGGCGTGGGGTACGAGCAGCCACTGAACTGAGACCTTATTAACACCCACCTCACTAAAACAGGGATTTTTCACCATCTGCTCGGGTGCCCAGGATCCTGAGCTTGCCCCTCTCTGCCCTGCTGGGAGCTTGCCCTCTCTGCCCTGCTGGGAGCTGGGCTGCTGCTGTCCCACCCCGGCTGCTCCTTCAGCTCTGCTCCGAGCTTCTGCTGCACTGCAGCCCCACACCCCCGGCCTGCCGAGACCTCCCACAGCTCCAGAGCTTCTGATACATCTCATCCACCAGCCCAGGATTTTTGCTCATTCCTGCTGTTCCAGCTTGGTGCTCCCAAGAGTCCTGCTGGGGCACAAGGATCAGCTGCCCCAGGGGGTTTGTGAAGCAAAGCCTCTCCTCCATCTCTCCCCGCCAGGGCCGAGCCGCCATTACCGCACGCTCCCCGTGCTCCCGCCACAGCGCCCCCTGCAGCCACGGGGGTATCATCGCACCCACCCTGCCCGGCTGGGAGCCACCAGCGCCCCTGCTGGCTGTGCCTGGAACTGCACCGAAGGGGAAAGCGCCTGGGGCTGAGAAGACCGGGATTGGATTCCTGGTGCCATAGTTGGTGTTGGTTGTTTGCATAATATCTTTCCTCATGACGAAGAAATTCGTAAAATAATAAGCCAAATCTTAATGAGATGAATTGTTCTACAAGTTAGTGAATTCCCGCATCAAAATATTTGGTTTTTTCATAAAATGCCCTTTAGCAATAGATACTGACTAAAATAGGGCATTAGAGTATCCATTTGGGACAACAGTCAATTTCAAGCCTGATGGCTGGAAATTTCCACTATAAAATTTGCACCAATACCATCCATGTGAAAAGCAACATGGCAGCATCAGAGCAACTTATAGGAACAGGACAATAAAGGGCATCAGAGATGGATTGTGAGGCTTCAACCTGACATCATGACCAGATGAGCTGACTTGTTGCCCCTCCAAGAGCTACTTCTGAGTGTGAACTGCAAAATAAGGAAGGCTGTTTGCTGACCACATGAGAGCATACCAACATTTTCATGTCTTTCCAAAACATAATCAATTGTTTGAGGAGAAAGGACAGTTGTTAACGTTCCATATAGACAGAAGATGACAGGACTGCTCATGATTTGATGAATTCTCCACTCAGCCTCTGCCAAGAATGCTCAGAGCTCCATGGTCTCACTGCTTCCCAAAGCTTGTGGCTTTGAGGGCAGTACTGTCCAGCCATCATCACTTAGTAAACCTTCGGCCTGTGAGACACATTTGCTCATTTGCTCTACTTGAGAGCAGCATGTTTCTCTGGCACTGCAGCTGGCACCAGTGTGGGAAAATGAAGAATTGATATATTTGTTCTGGCTGAAGAGCAGGAAGAAAATGCATGATAGTTGGTGGGGGACAGCCAGCACAGTACTAACTGCAGTGTATTCTGCTGGTTTTTCCAAACTGGATTAAGCTGCTTGGCAGAAAATATCAGGCTAAACTCCATGCATATTACAGAATATGCATAATTACATGCATTAAGATACATGCATTAAGATATATGCAGATTACAAGGCATGGCAGTGAAGACGCACCAGACCAACACAAGTGTAGGAATACCTATTAGAACTTTAAATTCTCACTTTCACCTTTTACACACTAACAGACCCTTACATACCTCATGCCAAGATCCTAAAACAAAAACATTAAGCAATTAATTTCCCATTTTGTCAGACATTCCTAGTCTCCCAAATTATCTAGATTTGATAATAAGGATATAATTTCCTTCATTTTTCCACTGTTTTACTCACCAAAATGGGTTAAAATTCAGATTTCTGCATTGCTGCTGCTGCATTGCATCCAGAACGACAGCGTACTGAAGTCTCATCTCCTGAGTTGCTGCCTAGTACAGTGAGTACTTTCTTTAAACTGAGGACCCCAGAAACCCCAAGGAATGTATAGATTACCTCTACAGAGCCTGCAGAAGGCAACTAAGGAAAGTAAGACCATGTCAGCAGGCTAAAACTTACGATATATGCATGTGTGCAATCACTAAAACCACACCAAACAAAATTACACAAAAATGCCAAAAAAAACCCTCCCAACAACTCCCCCTAAACAACCAACCCTAACAACTGCTATAGCCTAATATAACTATGATGACCTGTTTTGCCTTAGTGTGCCTCGTATTTTACCTCCAAAAAGGAAAAAAATATTTTTCATGTAAGACAGAAAGAGATGGTGAGGTGTTCTATTTGTGCACTCTTTAAGGTTAATAATCTAAAATAATCTAAATTATAATCATCTAAATAATATAAATAACAAATAACAATCTAAAACAAATAATCTAAAACCAATGCCAGAAATCAGTTCAGTATAAACTATGCTGGATCAAGTACTGTTTGAGTTTTGATGACTCCTCTCTAATTTGAGGATTTTCAATGTTGAGGAAACCGTGTGTGACCAGTGCCCCAGAGAGGCAGCATAAGCTAAGAGGTGGACATGACCACTGACAGTTGATCTTGGTGTTGGAGTGGTGTGAGTGGTTTGAATGTCACCAGCCTAACATGAAACTGCGTTCCTCAAGAAAATAACCATTTGGAAATGGGCACATTTTCAGGCTTCATTATTTCTCTTCAGCTCAGCCTCTGCTCCTTTCTGACTACAGTGAAGCATATAGAGTCTGAGCAGGCATCCATCACTGAAAGGAATGCCCCTGCTTCTTAGGGACTCATCTTTGCCTCTGTTTTCCTCCTCTGCGTTGCTGCCTCCAGCTCCCTCCTCCTCTCCTGCAGCACTCCCCTCTCCATCAGCAGAGCGCTCAGCAGCTGGGCTTGTAATCAGTCTGAAGTGACACAGTGTTTACCAGAGAATTAAAAATAGAAAGATGGCTGGGGTTTTTTTATTTCCTCAGCAGTCTATACCTGCAAAAATGAAGTGGCTGGTACTTATGCTCCTGTGACAGGCAGGTAATCCCTGAGATCATGTTTTCTTTGCTAGCCTGCCTGTTAAGATGAATCAAGCACCTCCCTGGTAACACTGGTAAGGTTGCAGAGTAGACATAAATTGGGAGATGCAGGAAGGAAAGGACAAGCTGGAGTTCATACCTCCCTTGGTTTAAATCCCAATACAGAGGAGCCACACGCAAATACCTCAAAGCATGTCAAGTGTGAGCAACTATTTCAGCATCAACTAATGTTCTATTATTACTGAATGAGTAACAGCATGCTATCAGGAAGGTATTCATGCTGGGTGGCGGGTGGCAGAAAGCCACTGCATGTTTTGTTATTATTATGACTTTGCGTGGAAAAACTTCACCTTTAACCTTTCAGAAGTTTGTTGTTTTGCCCCAAGATACTCAGAGGTAACTGGCACACTTCACTTCTGCTATGGTCCTTTTGACTTTCCCTCCTCTCTCCTCTGGCATGTTTTAGACATGCCTAGCGATAGAGATGCGGTGGGGTGTAGTGTAGGCAAGGATGCAATGAGGGTCTCACACTCTCAGACTATGTAATCTTCCTGTCCAATTCAGTATGCTGCCACTTACTCAAACTCTGGTATGACAACCAGCCTCTGACCCCTGTGTAGCCTGCTCTGTTCAGCACTCTGGAGATTTTGGAGATTTGGTACTTGTATCCCAGTCTCTCAGTATGGCCGCAGCTGTCTGAACTGTAAGTTGCAATCACTGCAAGTAGGAGGACGGGGGCGGGGGGGGTATAGGCATGCAGAATTGAATCAATCCAAAGGTTTGTAGCTTTGTACACATTGTACCAATGGTACCACGTTGGTTTTTTTTCCCTGCCATTTGCTCCGTGCAACAAGATGAGCCTCTCAAATGAGGTAATGCACATGGAAGGCATTAATAACACACTGTGACAGGTATAGTAAATTAATTTGGAGACTACCACAAACAGTGTGAGAACACAGATCTTATTGCAGTTTCTTCTGTGGAAAGATGGCAAAAATATCTCTTTTCTAGTAATTTAAGAGACTGCAATTGCTTCCAAAATACTTTGATGAAAACTTCAGCTTCTTAGACAAGAGAGACTCCTCTTGACTGGCCAGAGTCCAGGAGAGCTTTAGCAATTTAAACCAGTTGAAACCATGGCCCATAACATTGTGTTTACACCCTCAGCCCTAGAGAACATTTAAACAGGACAGATCCAAGTTTCTACAGCCAGTGGAAAGACTAACAATAATTTCAGAGCTAAGCTGAGCCATTAGCCAAGCTTTTAGATGAAATGGAGGCATATATGAAAACAAGTCAGATTTACAGTTCTGAAAGAGCAGTTTTCAGAAAGTGAACTGATTAGTGAGTCCAGTGAGTCCAGAGAGTTGTAAGGTACTTTAGCTGAAGGAGACCTATAATTTATATTCAATAAAAGCTGCAAGCAATTCTCTGGAATTCACTTCAGAAGAAAAGGAGGAAAACTTGTAGGAAGGGGATATAGACCAAAATGGATCCTTAGAAAGTCCAGAACAGTTAATCAGCAAAGAAAACTTAGTTTCAGAGGCCAGGAAATACAGGGCTGGGGTAAACATTGCCAAAAGTCAAACCAAGTTAGAAGTTTGCAGAGGAAATTAAATAGTAATAATAAAAGGAAATCGTAAAAAGTTATTTAGCTATTGAAATAAAAATATTTTAGACAAGAAAAGAAGTGATGTTTTTATCCTGAGAGGATTAATGCTGGCATAGGTGTGTGAAAACCTTAAGTGAAGCTCAGCTTTGGTTTTCTGTAAGAACATTAAACTCTGGAGAAAAAGAGGACATATATGGGATGAGTGTCAGGAAATTGAAAATACTTCCTCAGGGGAGATACAAAACTCTGAGAGCTGGATGTGCTCAGCCAGCAGAGATCCCTCGCTATAGGACACTAGAAGACCTGGCAGCCAGTCTATGTAATTTTGTCAAGCTGTGCAGGAGAGAGATCCACATGACTTGGGAACAGTAAATATAGTAACCATAATTAAGAAAGCAAACTTGCATCTAAAGGCCTGTTAGCTTGATTGTAATAGTATGCAAGAGTACATGAAGGATTTTAAGTGAAAGGAATAATTAATTATATGATAATTAATGAAAAATAAAAAAAAAGAACACAACAGCCTGTGCCTGCCAGCTGGAGGGTACCAGGCCAGCCTAAAGCTTCTGCTTGCAAGAGCACTGATTGATTGCTTTAAGAAAGGTAATTGCAGCCAGGTGAAGCTGTAGAAACATCTGAGAAGCGTTTGTGATATGGGAAATCACTAGGTAAAATGGAAAATACATAAAGGAAAAACGCACAAACCGTAGCAAGGAAGTCAGAAATGGCTCTAAAAGGAGATGGCAACCAGTTGTATTAAAGGACAACTGGAAGCTTTTTCTGGGAACCAGAATCTTTTCACAGCTGTCTCAATAAAGGACTTTGGTTGAAGAAGAAGGTGTGTGTTTATGAAATTTGCCCCTTAGACATTTGCAGGAGACAGCATGGCACAGAAAAGCATCTGAACATGGTACAGGCAGAAACAACAACCTACAGATCTGGAAAAACAGTGGTAGTGTGAAGTTTAACACTCACTTCAAGATATTGTCTTTAACATCGAACAGGAGGATTTCTGCAGTAGTCTGGGGATTTGCTACTACATCTCTCCAAGACTCTGGGAAAGAGGAGAAAGAGAGGGTAACTTTATTCACTTACGGGAGTTACTGTGAGAGCCCAGGGTGATATGGTTGTACAAAATGCAAATGTCTTCACAGACAATGTTAGGGAAAGTGCTTCCAGTAGACATAGGGAAGTGTTCACAGTCTTCCACAGCACATTAACTGGAATATCAAGAACAAGGCAAAAAACTCACATTCTGGAGAAGGAAATTCATACAGCAGAGATAAGATGAAAAATTTTACTCTGCACAGAGATTCTCAGAGAGTTCAATTTGTTCAGCAAACCAAGGGCTCTAACGTGATTGAAATACTGATGACCTAGTTGAGTGTATAGCCCCAATGTTCATTTTGGGTTCATAAAACAGCTATCCTTGCTTTTATATCTTCCTATGGATCAGCCCTTATCTTCTAGTCCTAGTTTCCTCAGAAATCTCTAAGGGGGTAGTGACCTGAGAGAAGGTGTACAGCTGCTGGTGCCTCTGTCTCTGGTGAGGTACCTCCTGTTCTCTACAGAGTCTGGACTTCTTCACCTATCATACCTGGAGAGGTATGAAGAGACATCATTAAGATAAAAGAAAGCAGTAATCAGAGAGGTCAGTTTGAAATCAAATCTGTCATCATATCTGGATTTAGGAACCTAAAAGAACCCACTGGGTACAGGTAACAGAGGTTGGTCTGTAGGAGATATGAATCCTACATCAAAGACTAGATCCAAGGTTGTGCTTTTTTATTCAAAGAACATGAGGAGGGAGATCCTAATGAGCTTTTTATATAATAGATTTATTTCTAAAGTAATCATGCAAGCAAAGGGAGAGGAGGGCTGAGTACTCTCCTCAGCCTGGAAAGCTCAGACCTCTATTAGTCTAACATTTCATGAGAGTCCTAGCCCATAAACTGTAGGTGGATCTGGGGCATGGAGATACTTCACCTTTTGTGTTCAAGTCACATCACCTAGCATCTGAAAACTGAATCTTTATGAGGCTGTGGAGAAAGAAAGCCAGAGGAAATAAGTTTATTAAAAGGAGTTACCTGAGAAGATAGGTAGGCAGGACAAAGAGCATGAGCCTTGTTCACTTAAGAAACTGAAGTAGTTAATTAAAAGGAACAGTTAGCCCTTTCCTGGGGACAGGAATGCAGCCTTTCACATGATCCGTGTTATAAACAGATGATAATTCCTCAGAAGACCTGGAATAGAAATACCTGTGTCCTTATGCACAGAATCACATGATGATGTGAGGCTTGGACCACATCCTCAAAGGACTTACAAGTAAAGGCACAGAGGTAGTGAATCTCAGACACACATGGGTGTTGAAATAGATGCCCATCTATCCATTTCATCTGTCCATCACTTGGGCTAGCCCTTTGGGTGAAATTCCTCACACCTGATCACCATGGGGCACCAAGTCAAAGCCAGTTCTCCAGGTGTCTTCATGGCCAGTGAAAGGAGACAGGTGGTTGAGCATTCCAGGTAAAACCAGTATCAGTGTCCCACTCTGAGACCAGCCTGCTGTCCTCACAGGTACCCCTACTGGTTACAGGTAGAGCTGGACAGTCAGCTGATGTGGCGGTGTGTTTTTTGGTTTCATCAGTTCAATGTTTGTATTCATTATTTGTTCTTACGTTGTATAATGGTCTGTTCTGTGTAGCCCCTATGTTCCTTCCTCACTTGGTTTACACCCCAGCCACTGTTAACTGTCAGTCTTGTGTTATATAACCCCCAGAGTCATGTCTGTCACTACGAGGCCTCTCCCTGCATCTGGAAAATTCCAGGGAGAGCATCGAGTGATTGGGCAGCATCCCAGTTCCCTCCTCCTATTTCTCTCTGGTTTGTTACTGCGTTTGTCTGTTACACGCAGAGCCGCTCCCCTCTCTACCCTGACTGGACCTTGGCTGAACCCATCCCCTTGTTCCTCCCCCCAATAAAGGTTACTGTTCCTGAGCCCTTGGGGCTCTGTTGAGCCAGACGCCCTGGGCTTCAGTTGTCTCCCTTGTGGGAACAATAAACCCAGTTGGTTAAAGCCACGCAGAGTCCTCCTTTCATTTTCTGCTCTCATCGCTCACCACTGAGGCCTAACCAAGACTCACAGGATCAACAAGGTTCATCCTGCTACCGAGCCATACCTGGTTTGCCATGGTGCCAGGACTGGCCAAGGTGAGAGGAACACTGAAACCGCGACAAACTGAGATGACAAACCCTGTGTCTGAGGGGTAACACCAAGGTGGCACAAATCCCACCATGTGCACCCTCACACAAAGACCCCAGTCACAGGAACTTGGGCTCCTTCGGGGCTCAGAGGCTTCTGGGAATTGCATCTGGCCAAAGGCAGGGCAGAGGATGGAGATCAGTTTGCTTGTGAGAGATTTCAGGCCAAGCAGCTGTGGATCAAAGAGTTTAATAGCACCATTGGCAGGGATGATAGATTTTTGTGTGTTCGGCAAACCTAATCTCTTCATTTAACTTGGAAGATTTGCAAGCTCTCCTGGTGTAGCTAGTGCAGTTTGTAAGCTTTGTGACCAGATTAAGCCAATGAGACTTATGTACTATGAATGCCAAGAAGTTCAGATGTTCCTTTCCGTCCTTCAACCTTTAAAAGAAAGGAAAAGCAAACAACTACCATTAAAAGTGAAAAACAGTTTTCAAATCCCAGGAAATCTCAAGAATCAGAGAGCCCACCGCAGAAATAATTTTGCCCAGTTTATCTTCCTCTTTGTTAGATGTGTTTATCATCAACATGTAGCAAGAGCACAACGATTGTTATTATTTTACAGCTGGCTACATGCATTTAAGAAACATCATTCCTGTTTCAGGGCTTGATTTCTTATCCTGATTTTTTTCACTGACTTTAATGCTTCACTTTGCATTATCCTCCCATTAGGAAATGACAAAGTGATTACAAAAACCAGTTTGATGCAGGAGTTCACTTACCATACACCTACTCCTTTTCCTGTTTGCATTTGTGTAACAGGGCTCAGCAGGTGTAGATAAACAAAGAGGAGTCCTGCAGATCCAGGAGTAAACCAAATACAAAGAAAGAAGAAGGTAAGCAGAGCTAACTCCTTGAAGTCAAATAATTCTGAGTTCATTGGGTACAAACACAGTTTAGAAGAAGCTGAAGTACACTAACAAGGAAAATTTTAAGAGGGAGCATTTTGGGGCTGTTCCACCTACTGTGCATCCAGAGTAGAAAGCAGTAGAAAGCTTTTGAGTACAGAGTTTGATTGAAAGAATTCACCTCAGAACAATTCACAGGGAAAAGCAGTATCAAAGCCCTGGGTGTGCTCAAGGTAGAAATTCTTGTACCACCTTCAGAGGTTGCACACTGTGGGAGCCTGACCCAACCACCAGGATGGGAAGAGACTAGTGACAATCTTTTCTGTGTGGGCACAGAAGTACCCAGCACTGCAAAGGTGCCATCAGAAAACAAAGAAGTGTCTTTCACCTTTCTTTCTTCAACTTTTCACCCTTATGAGGGTTGTTTGAAGCAACAGAATTCTTGTGCCTCCTGTGACCCTTGTGCCAAGGTGAAGTTCTTGCTACAAGAACAACACCCTGAAACACCTCTGGTATTTATGACACATTGCTTAACTTAATGGGGCTCAGGGCCATGGCAGTTTCACAAACACTTGATTTTTTTTTTTTTTTTAGAAGAGATAGTAAGTGTTGGATTCCAGGAGTCAAGATAGGTGAACATTCTCTGGAAGTGCAAATGTGACTGTAAAACTAAGCTCATGGGAGATGAGCCATGGTCTTAGTGCTGTGACTTTTAGCTTCTATCTGGAGTAAAATATGAGAAGAAGTAGTAAAATCTCATCAGGCATATCAGGCTCTGTGAGCCGTGCTTAGTTAATTACCGAGTCAGGGCATTTGAATATCAATCTAGGTATGCATCATCTTTTCCATAAAGTCCAGAAAAGATTCTAAGTAGCACTTAGGTTTGAGTTTTCCTTAAAAAATCTTGCTCTTTGGCTTCGCTATCTAAACTCTGTTTTGAAGTTATTCTACCTTTTTTTCTTATGTTGTTATGCATACACATGCATATACATTCCTTTTCTACCTTTTTTAAAGAACTGCCTTCTTTTAATACCTAAAAATCAGAACATATGCCTGCATATGACAGGTCACAATTAAAGAACTTAAAAACTGATTACTTTTATCATTATTTCCCCCACCTCCTAAGAAAACCTGATTTTACTACTTTTCTCTTGGACCGTCTGAACTTTCCAGTTCATTGCCCATTGAAATCACATCTGACAAAGGGACAGAAAGTTTAGTTCCTAGTTTTGATAAAATCAGTAACTATCTAGAGGACAAGATTAATTTCTTCAGTAAAGGCGCGTTTTAGGGCTACCAATTCCTCCACCAGCCAGTTTGGTGTTCTCCTGGACAGCTTTCTGCTGGTGGGGTGTCGCAAGGAATTGAGAAGGGAGGACTGGGGAGTGAAGTGGGTGGAGGGCAGAAGAAGCAGCTGGAGTCTTTTGGGGGACCATGACTGTGAGGTATTGGTGGTGTTGCTCTGAGGTAAGGACAGGCTGCTCTCATATGCTGGAACATACCATAGCCTAACCCCATTGTAAACATGCAAAGAAAATGCTATCACACTCCCTTCAAAGATAGTGTTAGTGTACCTAACAGTTCCCAGACACACTTTCTATTCCACCAAAAAACTCAGGTGTGTGTTAGAGGGAACAGACCAAGAATGAACCACTTGGAAGTGTTTTTTCTATTTCTGAATGAAGAGGAACTTCGCTTCATGTGAATCTTCTTGGTTGGCTGAATTACACAATAGTGCCTGCTTCCAGTGGCTAAACCTGGAGTTCACTTATATGCAGGCCAGCAATCTCTCTTTTTTCCAGTGTATTTCTGCAGTGGAAGAAGAATACAATTCTCACTCAATTCCTGACTTCAGGTCTTTTTATAAGGAAATGTAGTACAAGTGGGGGGGTTTTGCCCTTCTTTTTAAACAGGAGGCAAGAGGACATTACTGATGGGTAGATCAGCTCCAGATCAAGTCTTTCACAAACAGGAGAAGCCAATGCCAGCAAGGCCAACATTACTTCTGATTTTCTTTTGTGAAAGTGGATGCATTAACACTTGCTGTCTCTGATTGACAGGCTTAAATCTTTGCTGTTACCACTCATGATAAGCTCCGATACCTGTCTATGCATCAGCTTCAGCACTGGGGCTCTGCCTGCATCAGCACAAAGCTGTTCTACTCACTATCATTTGGATCCTGGGCACTTTTTCTCTTAATGATGTGGACTCTAGCACAAGCTTCAGCTTTATTTTCTCCCAGGACAGCATTTTTCTGTGGAGGCCTACAACACTCCTGAAGAACCATGGGGGAAACTGGAAACCATCTGTAGCATCTTCAGTGACAACCTTAATGCTGACAATAGGTGCCATTATTGGGCATTGAGCTGGCCCTACACAGTGACCCTGGGGCAGGAAAATGCAATGATTTAATCACCGTGTCACTATCATCACTCGTTCTATCTGTCCACTCTGCTCCAATCTCATTATGGCTCAGAATTCCATCATAGGCAAGTACATAATCTGCCATGTCTGAATTAGTGGCAGCAGTATAACAAGTTGTTTTATTGTTAGTAGTGGCTAACACTTTGCCACCTTTGTTCCTAGCAATGTCTTTACATCAGGTCCCAGGAAAACACCTTCCTGCAGCACCTCAGGGTACCCAGCATACACATCTCTGGCTGTTCTTTGCATGCTGCATCTTGCCAAGCACAAACATTCCCAGCTGTGAGTCAGGCCTCAACACTGTGTGAGAGTCTCTTGAAAAGCATCAGTAATTCTTGGTAATTTTATTCTTGAGGAACTCTAAGGGAGTTACAGCTTGCAACTTGTTTTATAGAGATATAGGAAGTGTTGTTCTTATGTTCCCGTGAACCAGGTTGTCCCATCCCCATGGCAGGCTGGGAGTCTCACTGCTTTAATTGTAGCCTGCTTTGGATCCCAGCTGAAGGCAACAGAGAAGAACAGAAATCTCCTGCAGCACTTTTTGTCCTGACTGGCTCTGGGGATGAAGGCAAGTGAGATGATATAGTTAATCTTTACCAGGGAAGGCTAGCGAGGGGACCCTGAGCTATCTATCTAGCTCCCAGCTAAAGCTGCCTTGGCAACAGTTTAATGGGCAGTGGCCTGTACTTGAAGGACTTCAAGACAAGATGTAATCAACCATTCACTATCTTTCTTCTTTCCATTAAGTTCAAAGTAGTATATAATCACTTCAATTTTCTTTCGGCGGCGATAAGGCTCAAGCATAAACCACAAAGCCTGAACTCTCAGTCAGCCTCTGTGTTTTATCCTGGATTTATCATCAGCTATCATCAGATTCTGTCTTTCTGCCTGACTCCATATGGAAACTGGCCTCCAAGGAGGGTCAAGTATTCACTCCTCTGTGCTGAAATGCTTTTCCTGGCAAGATTAGATAAAGCAATTTCTTTTCATTTCAGGCCATCCCAAGTAGATGCCTTATAAAAAATCTTCTTTAAAGCAATTATTTTTCTCATTTGCTATAGGTTTATAGAGTGAGAGGGTCAGGCTATTTTTATAGTCACTGTGCCAGGAACGAAGTCCAATTTACTCTGCTTGTAGAAAAAAATCTTAAAAGGCCTTTAGAGGTTATTGTCAAAGACTCTTCCCATTCACCACCTGGTCAAAATCTTCAATATGAGTCAGACACAAATCCAGTAAAAGCATTTAAGGTTGTAGTTTAAATAAGCGTAAATTAAGTAAAATTTGCATTTTTCTGCATTTTACATGAATCAGCCATTGATGAAACATAGAGGCAATGTTGGCTACAGAGGCTGGGATTTTACCTTCCCTAAGTCCTCAGCATGCAACCCTTTTCTTGCTCACCAGGAGAGGCTGCTTGGCATTCCCTGCAGCTGCACCAGGCACAGGGGAAAGTGTCATTGACTTTCCTATAGCCTGGAGTGAGAACAGCTGGGGAGAGTCTCCTGAGGTGTGGAGAATGAAGGTTCCTACCTCTGTGAAGAAATTATTAAACATCACCCTTCCTGCATGAATACTCTTCCCACTTGGCCCTTAGTGAGTCTTTCATTTAAAGGTAGGATCCCACTTTAGGATGGTTTCTGAAATGTGCTTGAAAGCCTGGGGCACCAGCACCTTGCAGGGACCTGTGCACACAGTGGTGCTCTGCCTGCCCAGGCTGTGACTGGTGACCTCCCAGCTGCTGCCCCAGATGTGTGCAGAGCTGCAGCTCCTCCCCCTCAGGTCCAAGTGAGAGTTTGAGGCCATGCAAGCAGGTGTTGGAATTCTGGAAACTGAGAATTTGGGGTTTTATTATATATTAATACATGTGAAGCAATATGGAGGATTTAAGGCGTTGTCTAAGTTCTTCCTCTTTACCTTCTCCTTCATGGTTTTGGGTGTTTTTTTCTTATTGGGTGAAAGGATCCACATTGCGGGCCTTGGGTGGATGATTATTCAGTCAAAAATATGAACAATATAGGTGTCATCTTGTTATTGGGTGATTAGCACTTAAATAACCTTGGAAAGAGTTAGAGGCATCGCCATTTCCTACCTTGCTAGCTAGAACTCACAACTCGTGAGGCTGTATTTAAATAAGTGTTAATAAACATCTGAGTCCGAACACAAGAAAACTGCGTCTCCTGTGCATTAATCCTGGCTCTAACACGAAGGAAAGAAGATAAAAGCCTCACAGGCAGCTGTTGGGGCTTGTCCTTCTCATGCAGCCAGACAATCACCCACTGAGGTACACAGCCCGTGTCATCAGCTTGGCAGTGATGCTGCACCACTTTGAATGATGCTGCTGTTCTGCCTTACTTTGCTGCAGCTCAGCTCACAGAAAGGATTTCCACATTCCTCTATCTCTGATACAATCTCTCTGATGCCCACATGTAGTCCCATTGCCACTTTACCTCAGAAATTCTCTCTGCACTGTCTGAACTGTAGCCGATGTGAAGGCTGACACAACCAGTGCACTGATGCCTTGGCCACACCACACCTCCTTGCTTGGGGGAAATTCATGAACTCCAAGGCCATGTCCCCTACTCCAAAGGGGCAAAGAAACTGCCTTGAGCAACAAGGGGCATGCATTTACTGGGGAGTGGAACAGCAGGGTGAAACCCTCTGCTCTGAAACCCACTGTCAAATGCTAAGACACAGTCTGTCCTAGGGTGCTTTATGATGCTTGTATCCCCAGTCATCTGTTCTGTTTGTGCTGTGTGTTGAGTTCTGTGCCTTTGAGACTGGTTCTGAGAGTGAAACAAGAAGTAGTAGAGGGCAGTTTGTTTTGAGAAAACAGTGTTCACGCCTCTTCATTCCTGCTCCGGGACTGTGTTCGGCTGAGGCACGGACAGCAGCAGAACAGAGATCTGTTTTGCTCCTAGTTAGTTTAGCTGGCCGGGGCAGAGAAGCTTTCCGAACTGTTTTTTTCCCTTTTTCTTGGGACTGTTTAAACTTGCTCTGGGAAAACCCAGAGGAGCCACCGGGAGCTGGCACCTGCGGCCTACCGAGGCCTGGGCCTCCGGGGGAACTGAGAAGAGACTAAGAGACTGAGTGAGGGGAGAAACCCACAGCAAGGACTTCCTGAACTTACCATCTTTTCAGAGCAACAAAAGGTTTTGTTGTTTCATATCATTCATTTTTTAAGCTTGTGGGCACTTTGTTGAATAAATAGTTTTTTTCCACTTTCCTCTGAGAAAGTTCTTTTCCCGGACCAGCTGGGGGGAGAGGCTGTTTGGGTTTGCTCCCCAGAGGGAACCTGTTCAAGTCCCTCTCAAATTCTCTCAAATTTACCCTACCCCAGGACACAATAGCTCTGGAATTAAATCAGTCATGGGGCAAGTATCACCAGCATCCTTGCACACCTGCTCACATGTTGTCTGCATAGATACACACGTGCATTTCCTTCTGTACACAAGGAACTACAATCCAGTACACAGCTAGTGAACCCCACTGGATCAATTACCCCCAAAAAATAAAATATAGTGTCTTTATACGAGTGTCTTGATCATGTAGAGAATGAGGGATCTTACTTCTCTGTAACAACATGACAAGACACAGCAAGGACACAGAGCACTTGCAATCTGCTTTGAAGCAGTGAAATTTAATATTACAGATATGGGTGGTATCTTCCCCCATTGTTAAGATTATCAGACACTTTTCATTGTAAGACCTTCTTTTCAATTCCTTGTGCACTAAATGCTGACTGTCTGGATTGACATTTATGTATGCCAGATGTTTCCATCAGGTTTCTGCAGTAATGGTTTCTGCAGTAATGGTTTTCACAGTTCTATAAATTGCAGAAAGCTGTAATATGGGCACTTAAAATTACATGACTAGGTGTGCTCATTTTAGCTGGGGTAGAGCTAATTTTCTTCACAGTTGCTAGTGCAGGGGTGTGTTTTGGATTTTTGCTGAACTCAGGGTTGGTAGTACAGAGATGTTTTTGCTGTTGCTGAGCAGGGCCTGCACAGAGCCAAGGCCTTTTCTGCTTTTGGTACTGCCACACTGGGGAGGGGACTGGGGGGAGACAGGACTGGTGACCCCAACTGACCAAAGGGATATTCCAGACCATCTGACATCATGCTTAGTGCATAAAGTGGGGAGAAGAAGGATTTGGGGGGGGGATACTTGGAGCAATGGTGGTTGCCTTCCCAAATCACCATCATATGTGACGGGGCCTGGCTGTCTTGGCTGAACACCTGCCTGCTGATGGGAAGGAGTGAATTAATTTTTTGTTTTCCTTTGCCTGGGTGTGTGGTCTTTGCTTTCCCTATTAAACTGCCTTTTCCTCAACCCTTGAGTTCCCCAGTTTTTAACCTTTCAACTCTCTACCAAGTCCTACTGGTGGAGGAGTGAACAACAGACCGTGTGTCACGTGTTTGCTAGCTGAGGTTAAACCATGACACTAGGGAAGATATCTTACTTTGCATTTGTTGAAAAAGTCTTTCTGAGCCCTTTGCTCTGAGCAAAGTGTTGTAACCTTCAGGCAAGATTTGACAGGGCGAATAAGATTGCTTTTTTTCCTACACATCTACCTTTGTGGGAAACTGTTCCCAAATTTGTCCAGTTTGTAAGTTGACAAAAATCATCCCTACCAAATGGAGGTCTTACTTTTATTTATTTACTGTGAAATTCTAAAGACTACTTAAGCAAAAACTGTCCTGCACACACCATGGTGTGCTCACACTTGCAGAGCTCTTGGGTCTCAGGTCCACCCATCATCTGTGGCTGACTGACAAAATCCAGTGGGGGAGCAAAGCTCTCCTTTTCCCTGCCATGATCACAGATCCCGAACCGTGAACACTAGATAAAAGCAAAAAAAAACCCCAAAAAACCCCAACAACAACAACAAAAAAAATCAAACAAACGAACAACCCCCAAAAAAGCCCCCCCCAAAAACCACCTCTTCACAGATGCACATAGCTTAGCACCTGCCTTCACCTTACCTGGGACAGAAGGGACCTGATGAGACCAAGGAAGCTTTTATGAACTCACCTGCATCTTAAAAAAGCCCTTCTTTGTCCATTCTATGGATAAAAGAATACTGCGTATTTTTCTGATACTTAAGCATCTTTCTTTAAATTATAGCCTAAATGTATTAATGGGAAGTTGGTAAATATTTGTTCTCACACCACTGCTGACTTTTAACAGTGCTTTTCTTGCTTAGGTAAGAAGCGACATTGCTCGGCTGCATTTGTAGGCTGCAGAGATATTGGTAGACTGATAAAAGACAGAGCCAGCATGACGACCTCAAAAAAGAGAGACTGGAATTTCAGTGTGGGGAAAAAGTGGAGATGGGGTAAGTGGCTCATGATCTAAGCCGGAATTGTTCACTGTTCATCCTCTACTGGCTACTAAAATATTAAAAATTCATCTTCTGTGTAAGGGGACCAAATTAAAAAAAAACTAATGCAAAAAGCAGGGGACTGTACGAAACACCATTTTGTCCATGTGGGCAGCAATTACAACTTAATATGAACCTCAAGTACATGGTAATATGGTTTTTCCAACAGTATCTAACTTGCACATTTCACCATCAAGGGTGAAACATACGTTGTTCCAATAACAACAGAAAAAGTCTGAAGTAGATAGTCTAGTACCCCATATACTCAAAACGAAGACTCTAAACTTAGGGCATAGTTCTGATTCTACTTATTCTGTACTTCAACTTGCCCACTCTAAGATGGAGATAACTTACTGTTATCCTACAGAGCTAGTGGGAGGATATATTCGTTATTGTTTGCAAAGCATTCAGGTTTCATAATGGTATGTACCAGAGAAAAGCCTATAAAGAAGTTAATAACTTCATTCTTGCAGCAGGATTTATATGGATGAGTAAAAAATAATGTGTAAAACCTCATATTAAATAGCAAAGCTGGAATAAGACACTGAATAATTGCTCACTAAGGGGACTCATCTACCCTGTGCATGTAATAAGGCATAGGCATATGGGAAAATTAACACAGGATATTCTCAAAATTGTGTATGCTGCATAAGGGAAAAAGGAGCAACAGAAATAAGAGCACACAGGCAGTCTTCTTTCTGGCATTTCATACATTTGGGTTAATTGGTAGAGCAATCTTAATAATGTGCTTTAGTATGGTTGCTTGTCTGTACATGTGATACAAACATAGAGGAAAAAAGGTACGCATAAATTTATCATATTATTTGTACAGCCTCAACATTGCTGGCCCTGTATTCTTCTGGAAAGATTTATAAGGGGTTGTTGTATAAGGCAACTCAGGTTTCCAATGCACTGTGTGTTTAGGTGCTTATTGTACAGAAACAAACATGTGACAAACTGGGTCTCAGCTTGATCAGCAAATAATAATGAAAAGCTGTAAAGGTTTTATTAAAACCCTCTCACGACAAAACATTTGACCACAATGTATTTTTCAAATGCTAAAAAAAAAATGAGGTGTTAAAATTATCATTTTATCAGAACCTGCTGAGCCAGTAACTTTCCCAAAACCAGCCCCTGTCTATGCCTGCAGAGGATTTGCTGGCAGTGACATGGGCAGGGGCCCACCCAGCTTGAAATGACCAATCATTTTTTCTCCTGTCTGATTATGGAACTGACACTGGAAATGGGATTTCATACCCAGGAAAGACATTTTCAACTGCTTTCTCTGGGTTAAAATCCTGTGAAGGAGTGAGTGATGGAAGTAATTGATCTCTCTGTTCCCTGCTTTGCCCAGGTGTGAGGGCACAGATGGGCATCAGTGCTGAGGTGTGACATCTCCTCCAGCCAGCACCAGCACAGACAGCAGAATGGATCAGAACTGCAGGAGAACTGGTGGCTCCTGAGATTCACATTATCTAGGAAATGTCCTATACCTGTGTGGTGTCTCCTGAGTACCACTGATTTAAATAGAGCAATTAAGTCAATACCTACAATGGATGATGCAATTTGGTTTTCTGTTCATACAAGCAGCCTGCATTAAGCATCAAGAAGGCAAAAAATATAACATATTTCATGTATTCATGTATGTATATATATATGCATTCACACAAACACATTTATATATGGCCTTGTATTTTACATATAGCACCATCATAGCATGTATCCTGCTAAGAAGATGGCAAAATGTACCCAAAATCCCACAATAAGCCTGGGTAGAGCAGGCAGGTTCCCTGCTTCCCAGTTCAACCTCATCCTCAGGACTACACTTTTCAAGATCATGGGAAAACAGCTTGTTAACCTGTAAAACAGCTTGGCAACCTGTAACTCAAGCAGCATGCTGTAATTAAATGATGACTACTTCCTCTGCTGCAAAGAAGGGCTGACAACTTTGGCAGTGCACAAAGAGGAGGATACTACCCCTCTGCACTGCACAGTCTGGACTTCGGGACCTCAGGACCAGTGATGTGGACAGAGCTGCCAGAGTATACAACCCTAGCTCAGGTTTCCAAGGCAATATCCGGAGCTTAAATGTGCTGATGACACAAAATAAAGGTCCTGAGCAAACTAGTGTGGTGGTATAGAATCCACATTATATTTAAAGTAATTTGTAATCGATCTCCTTTATTGTTTTTCTTTCCATTATTTTTTCTCCTTCTGTTCTGGAATAAATATTTCATGTTGTTTCTTTGCTTTTGTTCCGAATTTTACAGTTTTGGTTCTTTTATTTCTCTTGTTGTTGATGTCATTGAACTTCCTGCTCTGTTGCAACTTACTAAATTTTCTTTTGTTTTCCTGTCTTTTACAGTGCTGCTTGCATCGTTTCCTCTCTCTCGGAAGATCATGCTTTCAAGTAATACATTTCATGTGGCTCTCACATTGTTTCCCCTTTTTTATTTTATACCCAGGAGATAGAGAAAACTAGATCTGGAAAACAAAACATCTGAAGTGATAAATAAATGTGGAGAAGGCCCTCATTCCCTCCGGACCAACAGCATCACTTCCCAGGAACTCCTGGGCAGGTCCTTCAGGACTAACACAGGAGACTAGGCATTTATAGCTAGCATCACTCTCTACTTATTTTATGAGTTGATGGTTGTGAGCTCTTAGTTTATTTCTGAACTAGTTCTTTCTGGCTTCTCAGTAATTTATGTTGCAACAACAAAAATTTCCTTTCATGGTACCCCATAGATTTACTAATGACACTTCAGCTTTTGAAAACTCAGACCACAAAATCCTCCCAGTGATATAATCTAATGCCAAACTCCTAACTTCTTGACAGTTTTCTGAGACTTACACGAACAATTTTAATTGTTTAGCCTGGCTGACCAAGTCCTGGATGAAGGAAGAACACTCCCTTTTTAGAGATGTTCAAAACTTCAGTTGAGGGCTGCTGGTTGTACCAAGATGCATGACAAAGCTCTGTGCTTTCATGGGCCTCTACTCAGTCCTTTTTTATCTCCCCATCTTAAGAAGAGCAGGTTATTGTCTATACAACACGACTTCATGTTGTCTCCCTTTGCCTCCCTTCTGAGGCAGGTGAGGCCATTCTTTACAGCTGACAATCTGTATGACAAAGCCTCCCTGACACAATACAATTTATCATCTCTGCAACACAGAAAATGTGAGGGAAATAAACCTCTGCACTTACTGATTCAATCAGGTGTGGGAGAGATACATAAAGATATGGCAGGCTTTGTATGATGTCTCCACATTGCATGCAGTGTCTAATAATATATGAGAGACTTAATTACAGTGAATAATTATATTCATTTCTTCAGGACCCTGTAGTGGTTTGAAAACAAACCAAGTGAGAGGCTCCAAGTCAGAAAATATAATTTAATAAGAAGAAAGAAAAAAAGGCAGAATAAAAATAAATCGAATAATACAAAAGACCACTGACAGAGTCAGAATACAACCTGATCTGGGTGATGGAAGCAGTCCAGATGAGGTGGTCTCCCTGAAGCAGGGATCCCATAGAAAGGTCTGGTAGCTCTGGTCCTCTGGGAATCCAGTGGGTAAGGGCTGCCCAAACCCCAGATTGCATCCAGGTGAGAATACCTGGCTCCTCCCCCCTGGGCACAGCATCTCACAATGGGAGGGTGAGTCATGCAGAAGAGTCTTTGATGGCCCATTAGCCAGAGATTGTTCCCGGGGGCAGTTATCTATGAGTCATACAGCAAGGCACCTGATGGGCCATTAACAGAAGATAGTCCATGGGGAGGGGTCTGGGAAAACACTGCTTCAACAATTGGATTCAACAGTTCGTGAAGGTGGTGATAGAATGCTTTTGCATATTCTATACTACAACCCAGGACAGGTGAACACAGCTAGCATACACAAGCTTTATGACAAAACCCTGGCAATCCAGATATAAAGACAAGACACAAAAGACACGGAACTAAGTGCTGGTTGCAGAGAAGGAAGAGTACACTGTGATCAGCATCAGCACATACAGTTTTAAAGAGCTCTCTAAAATTTTAGCTTGGACTAAAAGAGGTGATTCTGCAGCATAGACATAGCTCAGGAAACACTGCAGAGCTGACAGGGTGAAATTTTTGATCCTGGCCATGCATGCTCAGAGATAAGAGGTGCAGAGAAACAAGAAGGCAGCCAACAGCAGAGCTATATAAAGTGTTGCAGAGAGCTGATGAAGCAGCAGGATGTACCTCACTGGGTAATTAGAGAATGACAAATTGCAAGGTAATCAGGGGAGGATGTTCTAGTTCCATCATTAATGTTGAGATATTTTCTTAAAATGAAAAAACTTTAGTTTAATGGTTTATGAAGTAGTTTGTTCTGAGAGTGACCCACTCCCACAGCTCCATGACAGAAGGTGGTACCATCAAATTCTTTCACAAGTTCCACACCAATTACAAAAGAGAGAATAACCTGCAGAGAGTGGCTGTTGTTTCACATTACTTCTTAAACCAGTTACAAATGCAGAACACACTTTCTCAAATGGGTTTTGCTGTGGCTTAATTCCAAAACAGAACATCTAAGGCACAAACCTACTTGCCACCAGGAAATTCCCTTTCTGAGTCCTATAATGCTCTGCTTTCATCCAAACATTCCAAGCTTTGTGCAAGCTTATCAGCAGGTTTCAGGGTGTTGTGATTCTGTAATTTGAAAAGTTGAGTGCTTGGTATTTGTTAGTCATGGGCTTCACTGAGCTAAATTTGCCTTACCACAAGGAATCCACATAGCCAGACAATTTCCTCCCATCTTTCCATCACATGCCTAGGCAGGCACCCAGTTTTGGAAGATGCTTCATTAGTCATGTGACAATGCCTTTGGCTATTAGGAAATAACTCTCACATCTGTTTTCTTGGCATCAGACAAAAAATGCACTTACAGATCAGAAACTTGGCTCTTAGGTGTGCACAGTGTTTAAATCTAACCACTGCTGTTGAGGCAGTTTTTAATGCTACTCTTCCTTCAACTTTGTGTTCCAGCTGTGTTTTTCTCTAGTGGAAGGAAGCCTCACTCCCAATACCAGAGCCTGCTCCTACTGAAGTCAGAAATGAAGATCCCATTACCTTGGGCTAGAATGTCAAAGGGTATAAATCAGCAAAACTTCTGTCTCCACTGTATGGGAGATATGCCAGTGCCCACTGGTTGTAGATCTGCCCTTGCAGGTTCACACACCATCTGCTCTGCAGTGTGTTGATATCCTAGATTCAGAATGGGAAGAGACAAAGATGCTTTCTGAGGTGATGAGCACTATGTGGCATGGCTGTATTTACCTTGCAGTGCTAGACAAGCTGGAAGTTGCTGGAGAGAAAGTGATGTCATCTGGGAGTAAAAATCT
>VZDJ01000135.1:1809463-1834074 GCA_008694505.1 Cyanoderma ruficeps
TTTTTTTTTGTGGGGTCAGCAGTTTCTCAGCTTGGGGTAGGATGAGTAATCAAAGCTTTGTAAGCATGCCATAGCATTTACAGGGGATATAATTAATACAGAAATAATATAAGTATACATTATATATATTTTTAAGGATGTGATTTCTGAGATTTCTGCAGTCCATATGTAATGAAAGAAAAGAATTAATGTAAAATCTCTCCATGTTTTACAGCCAGAGTTTACTCTTCCCAAAAGCATAAATAACTTTGGGAATGTATGTATGTATGGCACAACCAGAAGAATGAATCATATATTAATACCTAAGAATTACTGCATTCCTAAGTCCTAATGAATGTCCCATGAATGAAGCAAACTCTCCACCTGGCTCCAGAAATCTTCCTGCCTGCTCCAGTAGCGTATTTGCAGTATCATTTCTAATTTTAAAATACATGCAATGGACATCAGGATGAGTTAATCCAGCACAACAGAGATAAACAGGGTGTTAGAAACACCTTCCCCTCACGCCCAGTGTTTGAAGTTTTTTCATCCTGCTTACTTCATGCCAGATGTCAGCCTTTGCATTTCCCTCATGACAGTTCTTCCATGTCAGTAAGTGCCAGCAATAGCAAGAGAAATAATATTACCTTTTCAGAAGCTCTTTTTCCAAAGTATTTCCCCAATCCAAATCGGTCAACCACCATTTTAACAACCATATTATGTTGTGCATCCAGTGATCAAATGCACAAACCAGTGAACATTTGCAGACTTTTTTTTTTTCCTCTCAAATATAATAAATGTGGTGAAAAGAAATAAATTACTTCAGACTGTCCCTAAGAAAAACTAAAGAGTTGTTAGAGGTAAGGACTTATGTCCTGGTTTGTTATGATGATTTGAAATTGTGCAGAAAACTGTAAGAGACTTTTTCCCCTAACTGTGTCTCTCTCAAATTTTTCAGTAAGATTTCAAGACCATTTTCTCAATCTGTACATGTTCTTTGGGAGTTCTTGTTCGGAAAGCAATGCTCTGATTCAGTCCCAGCTCCAAAGTTGCACAGAGAAGGACACTTCCTCAGCCAGAAATCAATTTGGCCTGGTTTGAGGGGCTGGAAACTGGCTTGCAAAACCAGGACCTCAAAGACCCAGCTCAAAGCTTGACCACTTCTTTTCAGGCAATGGCAAAGGCTTGGTCCCCATGGAAATGAGTGGCAATATTTCTGCTGACAATCTGTTTTAAGCCAGCAGAATCATAACTGGCCCTTCATTTTCTAGTCTGTCAATCAAATACAAACACTAAGCCATTTTGCCATGCTGTCGCAAGAGGGGGAAAACTGATAAATTAATTTCAAAAGTGCTCATGGGTGTGGAAAGAACATGCTGAGATGCAGGGCATGTATCTCTTCTCTAAGCAGACGGGTCAGAAAATGTTCAAATCCTGCCAGTACACCCCAGAACTTTTGACTCACCTTCTGTGTGGGGAAGACCTTTGTATGGACAGAGGGGAGCTGAGCCCTGGAAGAAACAGGCCTCTGAAATATCAAGGATCATTTCTAAGGGTCTCCTCCATCTCAGGAGTACCAGGAATACCGTGTATCGGGAAAGCAAGAGTACCAGAAGTGATGCCCTGAAGGTCCCAAGATCATCAAATTAGTTCTATTATGTATATTATATCAACAGCTATACAATTAGTTGTATGTTGGTATATTCCAGGATTTTTTAGTCTCTAAAGAGACCTGATGATGTGGGCAAGCTGGTGCTAACCTTTCTTTCCATGGCACTTGTTTGTAGGAGTGTGCCAGGCTCTGTTTTAGGAAAATTAAATGACCCCACAGCCATATGGTCTGAGTCCCAAGCAGAACTACAACCTCACATCCTGGTGAACCTGGACCATGAGTTTAACTCAGTTTATCCCTGAACCCATGCAGATTTACAGCCCTCGATCTGAGCCAGCCCTGCTGCATGTCAGCAGAACTGGTAGAGCTCAGGACTCATCTACTCTCCATGAAGGCAGGATTTTTAAGCTGCTGTTCACTTCCCTGTGCTGAAGCACACCTGGCACACCTTCTCCTGGACATCCAGTATGCAGGCACAGCTCTGAGTCTTCAAGGCACAGAAATGTCCAGGTTGCAAATCTGCACGAGAAAGATGTGGGGATGGGACCCAAGCAGGGCAATAGTTCCGTGTTTGCAGCATCCCATTTTAGAGCTTGGGGATGTGTGGGAGGGGTTGTGAGGGCTCATTTTGCACAAAGGAACAGCTACAATGATGAAAAGGCACGCTCCTCTCCCTTACTCCTGGTCTTCTAGGTATTAAATGGAGGCATGCTGCAACTCTAAAGCCAAGCAATTAATCACATTCCTTAAACATTGTCAACAGGGGCTTGTTTCTCATTAAACTGCCTGAAAGCTGATCTCCTGACAGTCTCCAGAGGAAAATAAAGAAGAAAGGTATTTGTTTCCAGAGAGTTCAAAGGCAACAAAAGTAAAAACTGGTGAAATAGAAGCAATTATCTTTTTTTTTTTTCCTGCAGCCTGGGATAAATTCACCAAGGGATACCCTATGAAGGAAAAGCACTAGGGCAGAGACACTCATTTGCTATTTCATGTCTCCCACATGAGGTGACGGGAGGCAGCTTGAGAAGTGCCAAACTATTGGAACAAATGTGTCACTCTCCAGAGATGTAGAAAGGCATGAACTCGTGGAGGTCAAAGATAGACCTACAGGTTTACACCAGCATAAATCAAGACTGATCACGTATCTGCCCAGTGAAATATGGTAAGACAAGGAAATACAGAGGTGGGGAGGGAAAGAGAGGGGAGCAGAGAGAGCCAGGGGGAGAGAGAGAGAGAGAGAGACAGACAGACAGACAGACAGAAAGAAAGAAACACACATGAATTTTCATACCTCCTCTGCCAGCAGGTCCAGCTGACCAGTACAATGCTGATCTGAATCAGCAGAAGGGAGAATGCTTATAGTCAGAAATATCAGCTTTCTTATGCAAATAGCAGGCTTAAACCCTTGCAGATAGGGGAAGTACAAGAGGTTTACTGTTGGCTGCAGTTTTCTTCTCTTTTTTTTTTTTCCTGTTTTTCCTAGGTATTCCCTCTCTATTAGTAAAATGCGCCTGTTTGGGTGAAAGGACACACCTGCAGGACTTTTAATTAATTTCTCTGAGTGTACAATATCTCTGCTTCCCAAAAAATTGCTAGTCTGGTATGCTAAAGAGTTAGGCTGTGATCAGGCAAATAGGAGAGTCTTGGGAAATCCATTTCCTGTCTATTAGCCCTTTGACAGCCTCAAGAACTTCCTTAAAACCTTCCCAGGCCATTGTTTTTACAGCATTCATGGCCTCAGAATGTCCCTGTGCTAGGAAGTGTTGGCTGCATTGCTCTGTGATGAGTAGGACCAGACCTTTGAGATCAGTCATGGGTGCTGAAAACCTTGTCACTGCCTGCCTTGGTAAATCAGCTCTTCTTTAACTTTCAAGCATACAGTGAAAATGAATTTGCCTTGCTCTTGCAGTTGCACACCATTTGGTTTTGCAGCAAGACATCCAGGTCTGCAACCAGCAACCCAAGAGAACTGGGTTAATCATACACCCCATTTCCTATGGACAGCCAGCACAGGTGAGAGAAGGGTCACACAAGGAATGGCCAGGATGAGGCAGACCCCACCTTTCCTGAGGAAGCATAATGTCCCATATTTCCCTCTAGCACACAGACAGTTGAATGATACACCACCACTAAACCAGTTCCCATTTTCTCTCTTTCCCACATCTTAGCCCACTTGGGCTTCAAGGGGAGAGGCATGCAATTATGCTGATCAGACTCCCAAGAATCTTTTAAGTTTGTAATTGCTTTTGTTTTCCAAATAACTTTCCCCGACTGTCAAAAGGGAAAGTCACCCAGATACTGATACTAGAATATCAAAAGAAGTGGTAACATTTAAGAAACTGAACAAATGGGTACATCATCCTCAGATGTGGTATATGCCAGATGTACTCCCATTAGCCTTTGCTGTTTCCTTTAGCAACTTTCAGGATTAATGAGCAAAAACATATTGAAAATCCCAAATACATCATCTCAGGCCAGAGCAGCCTTGATATCCTATTCTGCATCCCAAAGAATAGCAGAGGTGACCTGATCTTCAAAAAATGGTTACCAACTGTCTGTCTAACAGCTCATCATCTCCTCTTTGCTATGATCTGTTATTTTGTTGCATCCATTCCTAAAGCCTACCCTTAAACCATCTACTAAGAACCCAAATACAGGGGTCTTTGCTTGCATGTCCTGAGCCTCAGCAGCATTTCCTAATGTTAAACCCCAGTGTAGAAGGTGCCCACAGTGTCAGGAAGAGTCTGAAAATCTTCTCCCCATGCCCAGCATGCAGGATCAGACATTCCTTTTGCTAGGTGCTAGGTCCACCTGTTAAGTTCTGTCTTTTTGGCCTGGCCCCAGCAGAACTGGCCAAATTCTTTAACCTCCTTGAAGAACTAATTCCTCACACACTGGCCAGCTGGTCATTAAGTAACATGACTTCATCCCCTTCTGGCAGCTCCATATGGGAGCTAGGGATCTCTGTGCTGCTCTTGGGAGGCAGAAACTCACCCTGAGCTGTGGCTGCAGTCAGCAGTCCCAGGCAGCCCCATCAAGGTCAATGGAAGAAGGACCAGATGTCCCTACAGTCTTTGTCACTCCTAAATCACCCCTTTGTCACATGTATAGTCTGGAAATGGCTTTTGCACTAGTGCTCCTGTCCCTGGTGGATAAAGGGACAACTGTATATCTGGGTGACACTTTCCCTAAAGCTCACACTTTAGGGTATCTGTACTGGGCTTGTTAAAGCCAGAGTGACTCTTCCCCTTTGCTTCATTAGATTTCTTTAAAAATCTTAAAGAAAACCCTACATAACCTCAAACTGCATGTTGGTGCAAGTGAACGAACTTGAAATTCAACACTCTGTTTTGAAAATAATTAGCAGGATTTAAATGATAAAAAAAGAGACACAAATTGCTTTGAGCATATACCATAGCTGGCATGCAAAAATACCTGTTTAGATCACAGGTTTTCAAGAACAAAGTCTGTGTTACCTAAGATTCTGTGAAACAATGCAGATTGATGTTTATCATGTCACAGTTGCTTGGCTGCCTTAGATATTATTTCTAGATAGCATGTGAAGCCAAGGCTTGTGTTCTGAAGTCCAAAAAGGATATCTTAAGAAAAAACATTCCAGTCCATCTCCTGAATCTACTGCCCTCAGTAGATTAACAAAACTGAAGGTGAAACAAAATAAATCATCCAGAGAAGCAAATCTCCATTTTGGCATTATATTTAAGGTAACACATTTACATATTGTCCCCCTCAGAGAACAGTGAGTGCATAATAAAATCCAGGGCAAAGAACAGTGACCACTAGAATTGTACTGATAGAAAATAATTCTGTGTAATTGCAGAGTGTGTAATTTGAAATGAGAGTAAAGACTTACCTGTTCACAGTAGCAAATGTATGTTAAACACCTTTTAAATCAAAATCAAGAGTTAGGGAGGTGGTAAGACCCCAAAATGGAACCTTAAGGCTGTAATGAAGCAATGCAGATAATAAACCTTTGATATGATCATACATGGGATGGGACAGACTAAATTTAACAGCAATTCCCACAAAATCAGAGAGTGATCTTAGTGGAAGGAGTTCTCTAGAAGCAGTTGATCCAATCTCCTTCTCAAAGTGTGGCTAACTCCAGACTGAGTCCTGCTACCCAGGATCTCGGCCACAGACATTTTGAAATTGTCTAGTGATAGAGATGGCACTGCCTCTCTGTACAAGCTGTTTCAGCATGTGTTCTCCACCTTGGTGAAGTTTTTCTTTTAAATGCAGTAGGAATTCCCCTTGCTGTTGGTTTCTTGTCCTCTCTTCCTCTTGTTAGCGCCAGGTTAATACACAGGAGTCACAATTTTGTGTTCAGAGTCCGTGTTTATTAATTCTTTTCTATATTACAGCCTTACGAGTTGTGAGCTCTAGCTAGCAAGGTAGAAAATGGAGGAGGTGTCTCTAACTCTTTCCCAAGTTGTGTAAATGCTAACCACTCAATAACAAGATTACACCTATACTATTTGTATTTTTGACCCAATGATTGACCACACAAGGCCCACAATGCGGATCTTATCACCCAGTTAGAAAAAAACACCTGAAACCAAGAATGAAGTGGTGAAGAAGGTCTTAGACAACACCCAAAATCCTCCATCTTTCCCTATTTATGTTACTATATACTAAAATATTAAATCTAGGTTTTCTACCCTGTGAGCTCACACGCTTCTGTTCAAACTACACACCCACCCCAGAGCTATCAATTTTGGAAGCCTGTTCCCTGGCCACAAATTAAATGTAGTGCTTGCCTGAGGGTGAGTGCCCCTCAGCACAGAAAGCCCAAAACTCTCAGTTTCCAGAACTCCAACACCTTGCTACTGTTCCCATCCGCTGTCTCCTGTCCTTCCACTGGGCAGCTCTGAAAGAAGTCTAGCTCCCTCTACTCTTTATTTCCCATTAGGCAGGTGAAGACAGCAGTGAGATTCCAGCCCAGTTCTGTCTTCCATGGAACAAGCCATTGGGGTTACCTTAGGCTCTTCTTGTACACCACCCACTGCATCCTTCTCTGGACTCCTAAACTCGTTTCCAGTACCTATTTTGTGCTGGGTCCCCTAGCTGGACGCAGTATCTTAAAATAGCCTCACAAGTACCAAATGGAGCAAAATAATTACTTTGTTTGACCTACTGGCTGTTCCACTGGGGCCCACCACTCCTTTTCTGGGATTCCAGGTCCCTTGGGTCTGGATCTCTCAGAATTCGGCTGCTATTCAGCATTATTCCAGCACAGATGCTGGAAGGCTTTGAATTTTTCTTTATTGACAAATACCCCATCCATTTTGATTTTAGGAGTAACATGAGAAGTCACGTCCAAAGCCTTGACAAGTAAGTCCAGTCATAAATCCAGTAATAAGCACCAGGGAAAGAAATTAAGGCATGAAAATACAGAACATGAATACCCGGCCCATTTAACAGTTTTAGCACCGAACGATTCCTGAGACATCCCTGGGGGTTTCTTTATGTGTGAGATGCAAAATGCTTTGCCAATATTCAAGCTCTATTTAAGCCAGTTAGTTTGGATACCACAAACACTGCAGACAGAGCTGTATGGCACTCACTACAGCTCATTCTCCCTGCCAAGGCACAGAGGGCTCTTAGGCTGCCACAGCTAAAATTTGTCTGGTTTCCCAGCTATCTGTGTTATCTGAAGGCTTCTAATCATTTTAAAGGTGTTGGTTGGTATAGGTATATTCCAAGGACCTTCAGATACAGATAATACCAAAAGTTATCATTCAATTACTGTTTAATTACGGAAGACAGACAAATAAGGACCTCAGAGAAAATACAGACTAGCCTGAAGACCAGGAAGGAAGAATAGTATGTTCCGGTGATCTAATAATGAACTCTAGGAAGGCTTTCCTGAAAATATTATAAAAATATAACAACATCCCACTGTGCATTACTAATGGAAGGGAAAAGTAGTTTTTTACAGAAAAGACGGCAGCCAACAACATACAAAACCCCAGAGTCAAGGAACAGGGACCAGGGCAAAATTTTATTTGGACATTTACCTAAAACTGAGAAAACATCGAAATTGTCATTGAAATCAAGTAGGTGGTAACTAAATACATGTGCTGACAAACTAGTCACATAAGGAAAGCTTGGAGTAGGAATGCATACTCTGGATGAAACTGTTCTATGTGTCTGAAGAGACAAGTCTGTGTGTACTTATAGAGATGGTACAGATTTCAATGCTTCAAGGTTCAGAGCTGGGTCAGAGACAAGTGTAAATTTGCTTGAACTAAATTCACTTGGATTTCATCACAAATCTGGGGATATTCTTCCTAGATGGTTCATTTATCTTCTTACTTTTCTAGTGACATGGTAACCAAATCAATACCTCCAGTCTATTCCAGTCCTTTGTATTTAAAAGGATGTCTATGTTTAATTTAAACATGATCATTTGATCAAAAGCACCCAGCCATTTCTGTGGATTTTTCAACTTTCTCTCAAACATTTTTTTTTTCATATCATGTATTAGACTATACTTTTCTTTCTGGAAAAAAAAAAAAAGTTTTCTAAATCAAAGCAAGAACAAGCAAGCCTCTCATTAGCAAAAAGAAAAACAGAAATAAATCCAGACTCATTCAAAAAGCAGGCTGCAATCTTTTCTAATTACTTCCATAACCCTAAGCAAGCCACATTTCCCAAGAGAGCATATGAGATAATCCTTAAACATTAAGAAATGTGAGGAAAATGCAGCAGATTTAGCAGGCAAATTAGAGAGAGAGAGAGGATTGAGCACCTGGGAAAGAAACATGCTTCAGCATTCATTATACTGACTATTATTTCTCACAATGTGGAGAAAAACATCCATCACTTTTCATTCCACGGTCACACAAGCAATTCAGAGAGTTTTACACTACAAATAATTTTATGAAAAAAACCCCAAGTATTTCAAGACCCTGACTGCTACATAATCACTATGAAAGCTTGCCAAGAGTGCCTAGAAAATGATTTTTTAAAATAGGATCCAGGATGGTAAGTGTCCTACAGGAATATTTCATTTAATAGCACTCAGCAAGTTACTATCCTTGCTTTTGCCCTCTACATATTTAGATGAAAATGCCTAATTTTGTCCTATTCCTAGGAATGGTAGGAACTCATCTTCTAATGATGAAAGGCTGGAAACTTGTCCTCCTAAAACAGGGAGCTGTTGGGCTTTAGCAAAATTTCACTTGGAAGCACCATGATGACTTTTCTTCCACTGTAAAAATGTGTGCAGTTTTGAGCAGTTGATTTGTTTTCAATTGAATACTCATAGAAAACACTGAGAGGACTTTTTCCATTTCTTTTTCTAGCAGCTGTGATTCCACTGCCACCAGGCAGTCACACAACAACTGTGGCTCCTCCGAGGTAATGTATTCCCACTTCTAAAAGCTCAAAAGTTCATATAATATTTTTTCATGGGATAAGTTATGATTTTTTCCTTTTTCTTGTTTTTTTGAATGAGGCTTTGAAAAATTTGGGAACTCCACGTTTCTGTGCAAAGGTGGAGAGAGGACAGGAGTGGCTGTGGAAGAGTAGATGCCCACCACCATATTCACCACTCCCTTTGGAAGGTGCTGCTCCTATGTGTGCTCCCTTATATCCCAAAAACATTCCCTGTGGAGCTCAGGGCATGTGCTGAAGCACTTGTGAAGAACTGCGCATTATTCCCTCATCATCAGGAAAAGGAGAAAAGATTTAATATTGTCTTAAAGGTTTCAAGCCCTGCTACAACAACAGCAAGTGCTTATTGAGCATAGGGAAAGTGATCTGAAATTTTATTTCATTATTTCCTTTGAGCTCAGCAGCTCAAATAGACTTCCAAAAACCAGAAAGGAGGCCTAACTTTACACACACACACACTCCTAAAATAAAGTATCCCCTCTCTTTGTGTGCATAAAATTGTGTGTGCATGAAATTACCCCTCAAAGCTATGATATGTTTGAACTTTATAGAATAATATTAAAAGATACTCTTCAATCTTTATCTACTTCAGAGATGAAGTGACTCTTTTGAATTTCTAAATTGTGTATTAACAAGGGGGAAGTTTGTATCATTGATTCTGGCATTCTCATACTAAACATAGTGACTCAGCTAGATGCTGATTTTGATTTTCCCTTTTTTGCTTTCTTTTTTAATCTGTATTTTTAGTGTGTGTACAGGCACCACTTTTCATATACGCATAATTCATTTTACCTGAAAAGCTGTTACACACAAATTGAGGTGGGTATATCTCTCTTCCCTTGTTTCTCACCCTGCACACATGCCCATTAATTACAAGCAGAAAGCCCAAATGACACCACATACTCCAGAGCATCTGCTCAGGCCTTAATTAATCCAACCTTTACGCAGTCCCCATGGCAACAGCGCTCAACAGAATACCCTGATTTGGAATATTCAATAGAGCATTTTACATTCCATATTTTATTTAAATTGTGGCTGAAGAACTACTCCTGTGCCAGCAAAGTAGTGTCAGTGCTGATGTGAACAGAATGAGTCCTTGCTCAACTTGACCCCTCCTCATACATTACCTCATTAAAATGTGTAATAGCATTCGAGCTAAGTCACATTAAAGCAGACGCTCTCTTTTTCAAAGCCTAGAAAGAAGTCCATTACCAGAAGTCCATTATCACTTTTTTTTTAACATTTAAAAAAAATCCAGGCTTCATAAAATGAATAGGAATATTTTGCTGTGCTGCACCTGAAACTCATCATGAAGGCATTTATGAAAATATTAGCAGCAAATAAGAATTTCTTCGGTGTATTTCTTATCTCACTAGTCCTCTTATCTTATCAGCTTAGGCTCCAAACACATGTTCTGGCAAGGTGTGATCCCCATCATTTAGATGTTAATAGAGGTTGGAGTAAGAGAAGTTGTTTCAGCTAATGAAAGAGCTGCTTATTTCAGTTATTCTGTGGACGAGGGCCCCCACATTCTCGGTTTTCTTTTGTGCCCAGCCATGCTGAAGGAAGCACTGGATTGGATTTCTCCACCATGATGGTGCCAGGATCCCCTGTCAGGAATTAAAATTTTGTGTCAGCCCCACCTAGGGAAGGTTGTTCTGATGGTCAAAGGTCAGTTGCAAACCACTGTCCACAAGCCATCTTTTCCCATAGCCAGCACAACACTGGGAGGCTGTTTGGATAAACCCTCTTAAATTCCTGCCTCAAAGCAGGGAGCACTGCTATCTCAGCTGTTTTCCACTTCACACATGCCCAGCTATCCCTCTCCTCAGGGACAGCTGTGGGAAAGGGCCAGCATACGACCCCTCTGCCTGTAGGCCAGGCTCCCTTGGAGGAGTTAGAGGACATTAAAAAAAAGCCAAAAAAAACCCACTAAAAAAAGCCCAACCAAAACCAAAAACAACAACTAAACCAACCAACCAAACAGCAAAAAAAACCCCAGAAAAACCCCATGACAATTGACTCAAGTAGGGATTTTGATAAAACAATGGATGGGAAGGAGGCAGGAGCAGGAAACTTTAGTTTGTAACCATGCACGAGTGGCAAGTGGATGGATGGAATGTTGGCTTGGGAAACCTCTGAGTGTTTGCATCTCTTACACTTCCGTATCCTTCCTCTGGGTATTAAATTACAACTTTAAACACTGACAGCATACAGAGTTAAAAAGAATTATTTTGCTATTGTATGCAGACAAGTTGGTCTGAAACTATGCACAAACTAAATGTTAATCTGAGTCCAGGCATAATCTAATTATTGCTTCCTTTTGAAGTAAGAGGAACAATATTTACTGAGTAAATTATGGACGTCTAAAGGTAAAGCTTGCTTTGAAGATTAAACAACACACATGTTGTTAATTATTATAACCATACTTGACCCTTGTTACTTTGCAAAAATTTGAACACATTTTGAATTTTCACAGGGATGTTTTGTTTTAGAAGGCAGTACTACATATCCTTGACAATTGCCTTTTATTACATGGCAACATGAAAGAGAACACCAAATACACGAGAGGCTGAGTGTGTGATATGAGTAGTGAGTGCATAGTTTCTCTGCAACACAGAGAAAAATTCCTCTTTTAGCATAGAGGGGCTGCTGGCAGCATGGGGAAGCCATGAGGCACATCTGTGGGCTCCCCACACCCTAACATCTCTACCCCTGGGGGAGACAAAGCCTGGCCAGATGCCTGCTGCCAAGGGCTCAGAGCATCCCAATTCTGTGCTGGGGAGGCAATTGTGACACAGCAGCAGGCAAAGAAAGGCAAAACCATCTCCAGATTAGACAATGTAATCTCATTACCCTTCTTTGCCTGCTGTGGGTTCTCAATACATGAAAACACTTCCTGCTACCTGGAAAATTTTATACCCCAGTCCATCTTATTCAGCTTTACTTTCATCACTAGAGCTACCCAGTAGTTTAATTATACACTGAACACACATCAGCAAAACCTCTAATCAAATAGTAAGACATTACTGTCACAATAATGTAATTTCACAGAGTACCTATACAGGTGTTTTTGTCAGTGACTCCCTGAATGCTGTACAAAAGAAGCAGTTTCCACTCCTGCTTGTGCTGCTTATTTGTATACTCACTTATTTTTGAGTCCCTATTAGTTTGTCTGATAATTGACAATCTAAGTTTGCGTGGAACTGAAGCATTTTCTCTGAATCTGTCAAGCTTGGATGTAGCTCTGTATCTTCTAAATATCTGATATCTCTTTTACGTTCAATTATGTTCTATAATTACCCCAGAACTGTTGATAGTAGTGGCAGAAATAATAGGTTGGAAACATCTGAACCAATGTTTAGGGAAATGTTTCTGCTTATCAGCAGGCATTTGTGAACTTAAGTGGTAAGCATAGTTGACTCATCTAATTGAAATCATTAGTGGAAGTACTGCATTCTGATGAATTTCAGTAGTCCAGGTGTTCTGAAGTTCAAATTTCCCAGAAAAAAGAGTATTTTGAGTTTGGTGTCTGCAAACCATGCTATTACACATGACCAGTACCCCTGAGAAGTATGTTGGAATATGCCATTTCATGGGGTTTTTAGAGACCCCAACACAGTCCTGCCTGTAGGACAAGCAGAAGTAATCAACCATTTCCCAATAAACTAAACTGATTCCTCACATTTTGGTGGTTCCATATCTTGTCCTTGAAACTTGTTATCTCAATCCCTTAGAAGAGCTAGGCTGTAAATTAAATGAGAACAGCTGGAGTCAGGATTAGAAACTGAACTTCTGCTGTGCAAAGTGGGATTTCCAGTGAAACAGCTGATGCACCCTACCTTCTGTCAATAATTACTTTGTGTGGAACATCCTTCAGTGCTCAGGATTTATTTTATGTGCCAAGAGAGGTTTCCCAAGGCCGCAAGCCATCTCTCACAGCCCGCACAAGCCTTCAGGATAGGCACTGCAGGGATGGGAGGCAGGCAGGGGCGGATCTGAGCGATGCACAGGCTGTGCCAGGGCCCCACCACCCCCACCACTCTGCTGTGTGGCAAAGCAGGACTGAACACTCACCCATGCTCCCAGGAATCAACCTCAGTGACACCAAATGGTTTGGTCCCATCCAGGTTTGGTTTTCCAGATTACCAAACTGCCAGCACCACCCAACTGATTATATCCATGTACAAACTCCAGAGCTGGGACCCTTCCCTCAGCATCCAGCATTCCTCTAAGGGACCATGCAAAAAATATCCTTGTAGCTAACCTGGAATGTTAACAGGCATCTGTACTTTCTGAGGGAAACATCCACTCACCATTCAGAGATCAGCCACAAATACACTTTGCCTCTTAAACCCTAAAGTTTCACTTCATGGTAACAACTTGTGCACTGACAGACACAGAAAAACACCAACCACACCCTCTAGTCTGGAGCTGTAGATGTTCACTGAGAACTTTAAGGAAAATTCTTGTAACAAATCTCCCTACAGAAAGCCTTGGCATCAACTGGAAGGTAGTCTGATGTATTTAAGATATCTTCCACAGCAATAGGATTTCCTACAGCTCATGACTTACAGCCCAGACATTTTGCACAACTGTAGTCTAAGTATCAAATGAAAGTCAGCTGAGGCAAGGACATAATTTCCATGGTAGGATAGCATTTTCAAGCCATTTGAAAGAAAGAAGGGAATCTTACTCATAGACACAGCTCTGTGCCAGCTTTCTCTTCATTGACATCTGCAGATCACCACCAGATCTCAGAGTAAATCATTAATTTGGTGTGTGCTTCACAGGAGATCACACCTTCATTTCGTATCCTCCAAGTCTTTCCTTCACCTGCAGCACTGTCACTGTCCAGTCTAGACAAGGTGCTTTGATACTACACAAGTATCAGGAGCTTGGAAATAATTTTAGGAGGTCTGTGCCACCTTGTCAGTTTACCTGGTGTGTGGACATGGGTTTAAAATCATATAAAATCTGGTCATGTGGGACTTTGTGCAGGAAAGCAACATCAGCAGAGAGGCAATTTCACTCTTAATGTTTTCCCTTACACTGACAATTTGAGTAAGTCACTGTGAAAACTTGCTCCTTAATTAAAAGCTGGAAAGAGCCCCACAGGATAAGGATAGTTACCACTGACTGAAAGCAGGAGATGCTTAGTCAGTGCCATTAAAGTTATTTTTGTCCACTTGGCTGCTTTGTATCTGGAACTGACCTATAATGGCTTGTTTTAGCATTCATTCAGCAATGCTAGGACAGCTGTGTGCATGTAGGAAATGGGGACAGTTTTCACTTCAGACGAGACATTTCTAACTTTAACCAGGAGGAACACCAATTTCTCACGTTTCTTGCACTACTCAGAAGGAGCACAACTTGGGTTCATAGCTTGGCCTTGAGCATCTTCTATGAGCTGGACACAAGGAATGCAAACATCCTGTTTGTTCACTAGTACAGGAAGGCCAGGGCTGACATTGATCTTCACAAGCTGTTTTCAGTCCATGCAATTGTTTTTCCATGTCAGTCTTTGTTATCAGCAGTGGTAACATGGGTGCGTGGAAGATTCATGCCTCTGCATGGCTCTTGTAGTATAGCTTGGCAGTTTTACAGGAATCTGGTAAGGAATTTCCCTTGGGTCTGTTAAGCCTCCACAGGAGAAATTTCTGTTTGAACTTACATGCTTCACTGTCCCTTCTGTACACACTTGGGTACTTGCTCTCTCTGGCATTGGAATTAAAGAGTGTGGCATCTAACTGTTCTCAAATTATCAGTCAGTCAATAAGCAATATGATAGACTTTTTTTTTTTCTGAATAAAAAAGCTTGTTCCATGAAGGAGCTTAGAAACACCTACTTAGAGTGGACACTCCTCCTGCCTTTTCTACACCCAGAGCAGCTTTTTTACTCTTTTCTCTTCTCCTGGTCTCCACCCAGGGTATTTCAAGACTCAAACTCGGAATTTGGTGGGTGCTGCAGACCTCCCTGGGGCAGAACCTTCCCGTGTAAGAGGTGGCAACATTTTGATCTGGGACTGAGATGGAGTGAGGAGAAGAGGAAGAAATTTCAGCACAGATGGTCCATGGAATAAGAAAAATAGCTCTCTGGGAATTGGGGAGCCAACTACCGACCTGAACAGAGCTGCTTCCAACACTGCCCTGCATGTCAGGGAAAAACACTGACATTACTAGCTGAGATACCTGGATCATTTCATCCCCACAGTCTGCAAAAGCCTTGCAAGCTCTTCTGCAATCTGTGCAGCCTTTGATGAGCTCCTTATAGAAGTCCAGTAGATTATTGTCTAATGCACTTTTTCAGAGCAAAGGGCTGGATTGATGACAACACTTTAGAGTAATGCCAGCCTCAGTTTAGAATAATGCCTCAAAGGTTATCCTTTGAGGGATTTCCTTTATATTGAAGAAATGAAACACTTTTTGACATCAGCCTGCCAAAGGGAGCCTTTTTGCAAAATTCAAGCCACTGAATTCAGGCCATGCTCACAGACTTACCTCACTATTTTGCAGCAAGACAAAAAAATCCTTTGGGAGGTTAACATGTAGCTGTCCTTATGACTAAGATTATCTAGAACACTCATAGCTACTTCTGCAGTGCTTCTGCATACAAATATTTGCTAGGGATGAGGAAACAACAAATGCATCCATCTGCCTTGGAAAAATGGCAGAAATCAACTGCCATGCTCTGATGTTCCACAGTTCTGTAAAAGCAGGCATCCAACCTGTTCCATTATGCTAAAGCTCCACAACCTGTGCTGTTTCTACTTCTGTAATATAAACCGGGCACAGGGAAGGTTTTGGATGGGAAGGGTTTGAAGTTGGAATTCTCGTCAAACAGAATATTCATTAGAAGGTCTCCAAACTGTCACACTATTTCCCCATTTTTGTCATCAAATGCACAAGAAAAACTGCCTCATCTGCAACTCTCCATCGCTTTCAAAATTCAGCCTGAGCAAGTTGCGCATTACTTACCACAAAGCAATCTCTTTTTCTTTCAATGAACACCATCACACTGCAAAAATGTTTTAGCAGCAATATGGCACATTACAAAATTGGCACCCACTTCATTAAGATACAGCAAAAAAAAATCTTCCTGACTTTTTTTGAACTAAGTGGGTGGCATATAAATTAATGCAGCTAACAGGGCTCTCTAAGTAAAATGATTTGTATTCCTTACATAGAACATTAACCTACATTTTTTTCAGTCATTTCAGTAAACAAACTTTGGGGAGTCTTGCTGATAGCCTAATCTGTATTTAATTTAGTAATTTGAAAATAACATGGATGACCTTTGTGAAAAATCTCTTAGAAATGCAGCTCAGTGTGTTGTTTACCCTAGTACTCAAACAGCATCCAAGTGAAGAATTTGCTCCCTTTTGGCCTCATTCTACAAACGATTGAATGCACAAATCCAAGTGTCTGGATCCACATTGCAAGCTCAAGCTCTTCATGAATTTCTTCTCTATCGTTACTGTAGAGTTGCTGAAGAAAAGATCTGTTGCAAGTTTCCCTTAGAAGTCTTTTAAAGTTGCTTGATATGCCAACTTTACTAGCATACAACATTAAGGAGAATATGCTGGCAAAGTCAAGGCATTATAACAAAGAAATCCCTTCTTTCTTAAAAGATAGAGGGAAAAAAAATAAAGGAAGAAAAAACAAGCAGAAAACTCATCTTGGTGCCATGGATATTTGTAGTACAGCTAGTGCTCCTTTCATTTAAACACTAAAATTAATGTCTAGATTCAATTCTGAGCTTTCAGAGGCAAGATGCTTTGAGAAGCATAGCAAAAAGAAAATGCAATATATGTGATGAGTAAAAAATAACAGACTTTGCAAATAAGGCAGCTTCAAAATGACGTAAAAAAAGTGAAGATAATTTCTGAATATATCCTTCTAATTAAAAAAGAAGATGCAGCATTAATATATGCCTGACGATAGCTGAAAACACAGACTGCTAAAATAGCTGAGTCTCACTGGGGCTATGTTTAAATTCTGCTAAGTATTAAGAAATGCTTAAATAATGGACAGAGTACAGGGGTGCATAATACATCTTGTTATAAACAGCACCTGCTGAGACCATACTGGCCTATACTTTAAACATTTTATACAATTAAAATACCTAAATCTAGAGGCCACCTGTTTCCTGCCTTTGCCTTTCTGAAATGCCAGAAGTTTTACTGTAAACACAGGTGAGGAAAGTAAGATGCTGCCTGATTTTAAGGGACTTAAAGAATTTGCAGAACAGCTGAAGTCTGGGCCAGCCAATTTTCAGCTCCCAGCCCTTCAATTAAAACTGATGAGAGAAGCAGTATCCTCTCTTCCTCTCCCGGTGGCAAGACGCTTACGTGGGAATTCCCACACCAAACTGGGATAGCAGCTATCCATCCAGCAGCTCGGATTTGACAGTAACCAATACCAGATGTTTCAGCCAAGGCATAATAAAACGCAGAGAGAGCAATTGTGGAGAAAACTGCTCAGTTTTTTCCCAATTTCCCCTGGGTCTCTGGGCAAGGCACATATTCTGGGACATACAGCTTCCCAAGAAATTTGCCTGGCTCCTTAGAAATTTGCCAAAAAGCTGTTGAGGTGGCAACCCTGAATTCATTGCTGACTCTCTGTCCTTACTGCAGTGCCCTTAAGAGAAGTTGGATCCACTTTTTAATTTTAGTCTAATTGTGAAAAGTAAAGAAGGTAAAACGATTCTAGAAATTCTAGAACAGTTTGGTTTTTTTTTTTCCTCTTATAAAGAGACATATTTTTAAAGTGCTGTCAGGTTAGCGGGAGTCTTGAAGGCTGGACATAGACACTGGAAACCACATCTGCAAGCTTGGCCTTTCCCTGATGGCATTTGCACATCATCATTTGCACATCAGCCGACGTTAATAAGCCCTGCTCATCATGCCAGTTGCTCTGTTTTCTGCCCAGGATACCGACTGAACAACTACTCTGGAGTCCACTCAGATGCACCTCAGAAAGCTCTGCTTTAGGGTATGCCCCACTGCACCCAAGCCCCTGGAAAAAAATTCTCCTCAGTCCGGAAATCCTTGCTAGCACATGCACATATCTAAAACCCTGTGCCCTGCAGAAGGTGTTGCACAATACAAGGCTGAGGGTAAAGTGGAAACCATTGGCACCTGAGGCTTACCCAGACAAATGGGTGGGAGCAATCCTGCGCTCCTTTGCTCCTTGAGGTGGGCAGATGTGAGGCAGCTGAAACTCCTTGGGGGGTAAAAGCCTGGATGACCAGACCCCTTGGGGTTTCCTCAGGGCTTTGCCCCGATGGTGACTTGACAGAGAGAGGCATCCTCGAACCATTTGTCTACAAATGCAATTTAATAATGCCAAAATAACAAACAACAAGGTGTCAAGGTGTCCACTATATATGGAGCAAACCGTAAAAAGGCAGTAAAAAGGGACCAAAGGCAAAAGGTGGGGCCTAAGCTCAGACAGGGGTATTTAGGCCTCCCAGTGTGGGGGGGAGTAAAGGCAGGGTCTGAGGGAAGAGTCCAACGATTAGGAATATTAAAATTCCTGCACCAAAAATCAACCTATGATAACACAGAGAACGAGGAACCTTCTAGCAAGGATTTGCATGCTTGACCTGAGGGACCATGTGAGTGAGGTTCTGGCTTGCTGTGCTTAGAAAGCAGTTTCCCAGAGCATCAAGCAGGGTCTTCTTCTTTTCCCAGGGAAACCACCTCTGCAGGCAGCCCTGGTTCAGGAGCTGTGCAGCTGCATTCCTGCTGCACCTCCTGCTGCACCCCTGCCAATGCTATCAGCCATGCCGAGTGGTGACAGGCACATCCTTGGTCTTCCCAGCTGAAATACACAGCTTTGGCCATGCTGGGCTAGAAACACACATCTGCAGCAGAGCTCAGTGCAAACAAGGCCTGGACACTTTTTTTTTTTTTTTTGTCCCCTCCTGTTTTCTTATTTCTTTGAAGGATTTCACAATGAATCAAAGTTACAGTTTTGCAGAAATGCACAGGACATTTATTCAGTTTGACAGAAGTGTACAAATTTTTCAGAAAGACAAAAAGGCACAAAAAGGCACAAACCGAGTTTTTTACTGCCTAACACAGAGAATCCTGTGAATCTGAAAGCAGAAAGCTATCTGACTTCTACACAGGGAAGCAGTGGAGTTTCAAAAGAGTTCAGCTAACTGAAGCCTACTATTTATCCCCTTTCTTTTCTTTTGACTAGTGAGATGGATTCATCTGGTAAATTTTAATGTGTAAGGACACTTACTGAAATGAGGAACAGTTATAATACAATAACTGATTTAGTGCATCTTTGCACAGAAACTGGCAGTAGTATCAAATGATAACAGGCTTTGGGACATGAAAAAAACATTTACAGTTAAGTAATTATGCTCAGACCATAAAAAACATCCCCTTCTGAGCAGTTCCTGAGCTAGAAGATAAGGAAAATGACCCAACAGCTAAGGGTATATAGCACATTTCAGCGAAGACTAGAGCCATCATTCTTACATTGCTGTCCTCTCATGTTATATCACAACTATTAGAAGGTTACTGATACACACTCTGAAATCTCAAGTAGCAGACCCACCTCTCTTAGCTTGTCCTTGAAAAAAGAGGACTCGAGAAAATCAACACTAGCTTTCACAGTCCTTGGTGGCATCTTTACAATTTCAAAATGTTAGGTCTCCCCTGCTACTCATTGCTTCTTGCAAAGCATTTGAAATCATGTCATAAACTAAAGATTACCCAACAAAGGCTTCAAAATAACTTACTTGCTATATTTATAATGGAGAAAATTTTGCATTTACTATTAAATACTACCCTAAAAGCCAGATGGTCATACAGAGAATGACTACAGAAATTTAGAAAAGCAAACACAGTTACTTTTCCAAAGTGCTACTGAGATTAGAAAACAAGTTATCAGAGGTAAACAATCTTTTCCTCTACTCTAGTTCCACTTTCTCCATCCTGCAGGCTCTCAGGCTGGTGGTTCAGCAGCAGTTCATCTACTTGTGGTGGACACTGGATGGATCCCTGGTTTGGAATGCTTGTCTGGGGACCCTGGGTCTCTGGTGCATTCAGATCTGTAACACACAAGAGAAGAACACGTGACAGTGCATATTCTGCCATGCCCACGCCATCAGAAAGAGCAAATTCTGTCTGTAGAGAAAACACTACTCCAGAACAAATTAAACTGCAGCCTGGTAAAAGATACCTTAACCAAAGCTAGTGAAATCTATCAAAGTAATAATAATAAACGTGTAGCCATTCTACACTAAACAGACACACAATAATGGAAGGACATAAGCGAGGTCAGAATTGAGCTGGAGGGAAACACAGCATATAATCAGAGCCTTTGTTAGCAATAATACAGTTGTAACTTGAATACAGTTTTCATCATTACACAGAATTTTATTTGTAAGCCTTCCTTTTATGGATGCAAAAGAATTAAGTGAGCACAGTTAAAAGTCCAAATGGCTGGCACTTGCATTCAGCTTTTTCTACCGAGTTTACCTGTGTTTATGTGCATAAACTGCCTACTCTGTTTTGATCGTTTTGGTGTGACGTGGAGAGAAACGCTTGCGTCCAAACAACAGAAGATTATTTCACAACGATCTTGTTATCTTTCCAATTTTCTCCCACAAATGCAGAATTGTTTTGCAGTATTGCACAATGAGCATTTCTATGATGATCCACATATAGGTTAAAAAACCAAAACAGTACAACTATAGTTGGGTTTTATCCCTAGTCAGCATTGTGTAGCACTTTGTACCCTCAGGAACTGCATCTCAGCAGTTGGCTTTTCTGTATTCCTTCAAAGCAACTTCACCATAAAAACAAGCTGAATAACAAAGAATGTGTATCCTCATGCTTAGCGATGAAAAGGCTCTGTAAATGGGTATCCTGCAATATTTTTTATTGTAATCTTAGCCTGACCAACTCCTCTATTATATCAGGAGGGTTTCATTTTCATTCTTCCCTCTCAAGAAAGGACTCTGCAGAAAGAAAGGGACTTGGAACTCCTTGTACAGCACGGTAATGCTGGAAGCATGCAAACCAAGAACTGGGGTTCTCTGAGCCTTGATCATTCATGCAGAGCTGAAGAGACATTTCATGCTTGCTCTGGTCCCTATTTCTCACGTGTGTGCAATGGAAATCTATTATAAAGGATCTATTTGGGTTTTTACACACCATGTCACTTTATGGTGGCAATTCGTAGAGACACCCGCCCACATTTACCATTCCCCAAATACATGTGACTTTCATCAGTCTTGTTCACTGAGGCAGGAGTTCAAGGCAAAACAAGCTTTCTGGCACCCTGAAAAGCCTAGGCTCTCTGACTTCTCCCTGGCATGGGGTGTGTGGAGCAGTGTGGGGTGATTATGCAACGGGGCATGTGGGAACACATTATATCACAGCCTCTGCCCTCAGCATCTTCTCCTCTTTGATATTCACACAGCTGGGGGGAGCAAACAGGCTTTGGAGCTGCAGCTCCCAGCATGAGCCACATGCATCTTATTCCTGCCGCCAAGACTAAGGTATTTATAAACGAGCTTAGTCATAGTGGGGTGACACAGAATGTTACAAAAATTAGTCAGTTATCTTTCTTCTACTGTTTGATACTGGATTAAGTTTCAGTCTTGATGAAAATCCAGAGTAAGTCTTGATCACGAGTGATTTATTTGCAATGTGTAACGCAGCAGGACTTGACTCCCTAACTTAGTCAAGCAGTCCTGATTTTTTGAAGATGATGTCTGCATTTATTCATTTTTGATGGTCATTTTAGAAAAAGATTGCAATTTGCAGCCCCACAGAAGAAAGCAAAAACATGACTGTATTTATGAAAATTGGATACATTTGGGTTGTTTATTTATTAAAAAGAGCCCTACTAGCAGAAGTTCCTCAACCTCTCAACAGTTACATTTTGGGGTAATTTTACCTACATTAATATTCCTTTTAAGTTCTGTGGGTCTATTCACATTACGCTAGTCATGTGCATAAGAATACCAGGGAGTAAACACTTATTTGAAAGATCTGTTTCCAAAGTTAATGAAGTACATAATTTGGGAAGCCTAATTACAAATTTGAAAATACACAGAAAAGAAAGAGAAGCACCTTACGTGCATTTATTTTTCACCATCAAAACTAAACAGTAATTGCTTCACCAATTAAAACAGTAGCTGTTTCCAAACCATTTCTCATTAGCTGTTAAAAGCAGCAGCGCTGAGCAGTGGAAACTGTCAGCATTCTGGAAAGACAAATCAGATCCTGTTGCTATCAAAATAAATGATTTATCACTAGTTTAGCTGGGTTTTTTTCCCCCCCCATTTTTTTTTTCCTAAATACATTGAATCTGGAAAACCTGAACAGCAGGAGAGCGCCCAGGAGGTAAAAGCACAGCTGCTGCTGAGGTGGTGAGTGGCTTCAGGTTGGAAAGGTTTTGCTTAATGCAACTGTGAGGAGGGAAGGGGCTGGCTTTGGATTCACTTCAGGTGGCACTCAGCACAGTTCCTGCCTAATAAAAGCTCAGTGTGTCCCCCAAGGCCAACACGCTCAGCCTGCCATTGGGGAGGGTGGCTGCTGTCTCTCTGCCCAGCACCATGCTGGAAGCAACTGAGCCAGCAGACCAGCTGGTGTCACAGGCAGCAGCGTGATGTGCCCTGAGAGCAGATGCATGTGAAGCGTGGAAGAAGTGCTAGAAATTGTAACAACAGTTTCAGGTGAAGGGAGAGTGAGAAAAGTGGACTGAACTGCCAGTCAGCCTCGGTTCTTGTAGGGTAAAGCAGCAGCCAAGAAGCCTCCGCTGAGCTCTCTAGTACAGCATGGGAAACTGAGTTGCCCTTGCCACCAAGCAGGAGAAAGGTGAGAGAAATCTTCCTCTTGAAATGCACTCCCAAAACAAGGAGGAAGCTTCTGAAACCAGACTTGAAAACATCAGCTGCTGTCTACTAAAGAACTCTGAGAGCTGAGGATGCTCAATAAAAATATAAAAGGAAAACAAACTGATTGTTTGTGCAGACAGCAAGGCAAAGGGGCTGCTACCAGAAAGTGACAGCCAAGACGCTCTCCCGTGCTCCCCTGGCCCTGGGGCACCCATGGGATCACCACAGCCCATCTCCAGGCCCATTTTCTGCTGCACTGAGGCAAACATCAGAATTCACTATGGATCAAGAGTCAGGTAAGTACAGACCACTGCCCTTCCATGAGCTTCCTTCAATGTAATTGCAATTCATTCTATCAACATCAGCCATAAAATGAGTTCCGTCTTAGCCCCCGTTGTTTAAATTCAGCTTTACTTATCCTTTTCTCTGCTCCCCTCCAAGCTACCGACAGATGCTGTCCGTGGCAGGCTGTGTTTGGCTCAACAGCACACCCACCAGACCAGCCCCCGGCAAAAGCCGGGTACGGCCCCTGCCCACACCCTTCCTGCCCGGGCTGGGCTCTGCCTGCTGCCTTGCTCCCACACCCTCGCAGAGAGGACAAACAAAAGGACTGTACCTGGCCATAGCCATCCACTTGCTCATTTACACTGTTTTGCTTTCATAGCTAGATAAATACTCCCTGACTATTTCCAAAGCTTTAACAAAACTGAGCTGTGGCTCAGATTCTTCAACAGTCCGCCCTCCCGCTTTTGCACCAGCCGAGAGCTGTCAGCATCCCTCCATACCCTGGACCCCAGAATTTACGTTCAAACTGAAACCCATTTTATCTGTTTCTCACTTAGATAAAATGTATTTCCCCTACAGTATACTCTTTCCTTAAGAACAAGCCAGATGCTCAGCTGCATCATGAATACCCTAGGTAAAAGTGAACAGTAGACCAGAGAAATCCACTCTTTCAAAGCTGGGGTGGTCAAACACCCAAGGAAGAAAGGGATGTGCTTGAGGCTGGTGACCAAATATTAGGTAATCTGTGACAGCACTTCAGCCTTTTGGGGACCTGTAGCCTGTGCCACACCTCAGTATTAAATACTCCTAAAGTATAGCTTTTACTCCTTTTAATCTCAGCTGAGACCATTTTATTAAATAAAGAAACCCCAGGCATTCCCAGCAGCCTTCCCCACCAATTTTTTTTGCAAAAGGAGTTAGAGGCTGTTTCTAACGAATTCTGGATCCAGTCACAGATTGTCTCATTCACACAGACACTGTCAAATTCAACACTAAAAACAAATTCAATTTTTTTCCCCATTTTCCTTGAGTTTAGATCTGATACCATGAGGACTGCAGCATCAGAAAACTGCAGGGAAGCACTCCACTCTTTCCATACTTTTTTAGACCACCTCAATATAACAACGATGGCAGGCCTGTCATGTGTGGGATCAGTTCTCATGGGACTTCATAAGGGGACCTCATTTTTCCAAACAGGATCTAGGTCCAAACTCTGACAAATGACAGCTCCTGGCTAAAAACATGGCACTGTTGTACAGGAAAAGAAAGAAAGGGGGAAAAAAAAGTCACATTCTGCATCCTAACTACCCTAACTTTTCCACGGCACTAAGAAACAGGATTAGTAGTATCTCACAAACTGCTGACAAGGTGAAGGACAAAGGAATGGTATTTGCAGGAGTCTGAAATCAATACGAATAGAAACAAACACAGCCCATGTACGTGGCG
>VZDJ01000135.1:1834084-1847123 GCA_008694505.1 Cyanoderma ruficeps
GGGATACAAAAGCCAAGTAAACAACTCATTAGTCACACTGATTCTCACCTCCTGTCTGTTGTCATAGGATGTAAGCACTTCCACATCAAATAAATGCCACAGATTTTCTCCTGCACCTCCTTCACCCCTCCTCCCTCTCCCCCAGGATCAGAGCTCTTGATGTTAAGGCTAGAGTGCCCACAGTGAAGATTATGGGAAGGACAGGAGAACCAAGGCACAAACACTCTAGGCAAAAAAAACCTCTCAGGTCTCTGTTTTGAACAGAAAACCCTTAGTGTTATTTCTTCAGCTCTGACCCTGGTTTCATAGCATCACAGGATAATTCAAGTTGGAAGGGATCTCAGAAGGCCTTGTGTTCAAACTCCTCCACAAAGCTGGGGTAGCTCTGAGGTCAGGCCAGACTGGATACTTTTCTAGTTCTTGGTCCTTTCTAAAAAGGAAGAAAAGAAAAAGACAAAGGGAAAGAGAAAAAGAGAAAAGGGGAAGAAAAAAGGTGAAAAAAGGAGGGGAGGGAGGGAGGAAGGAACACACCGCATGGATTTTGCAGACAATTACCTTGCTGTGACTTTCTGAGATCTGTCACATTGACTCTCTTTACAAAATAAAACTGCATTAAATGAAGAGTGATTTATGCCACTTTTAACAACAAATATGTTGAAGAGTCGCAAAAGCAATAACCTTCTGAAATAATAGAGTTGGGTTTTGGTTTTACATGTACTTATAACAACTGGTACCAAGTTCATTTGGACTGACAGCTGACACATCAGCTTCAGGCCACAGCTATTTGAAATGGCAGAGCTGCTCTATTTAATCCCCACGCTGGCACTCATGCATAATGCAAAGCACAAGCAGACACCTAAAAACCAGTGCTAAGTCTACCGGGTCCGGGATATTCAAAGGAATTCAAGGGTAACAGGCTCTCAATTGCCATCACAGTTCAACAGCAAACGGCAGCCGAACTCCCTTGGGCTCCACTGAAAAACCCGCTGGCAAATCCCACGGCACCTCTTTGTCTCTAATGATGCTCCCAGTGGTTTCCATGCAGATTCATTAGCAACAGAAAGCGGATTCCCCAGGGAACTCCAAGCACCTCAGCCTCTCTCCTCACCATGAAAGGCACCATGACCAGTTTTGATTGCCTTTTTTTTTTTTTTAATGCCTACTAAGACTTTTCCAAATTGCAATAGATTTTCCATACTGCAGGTTCAGTTGTTTAAAGTTGGTGGAAGAAAGGGAACACCATGCAGTGGTACTGGGTGCCTGGAATGCCAAGGCATCACCCTGAAACAACCAAAATTCTGCTGCTACCAATTCAGAACAGAACACTTGCTGTAGAAAAGTCATGTGTAAGCCTTGAAGATTTGAGGGCAATTCCAGCAGTTTCACGGGCAGTTGGGATCCCACATACCATCAACAAACCAGGCCCTTCACACCTTAATAAAGCTGATTTCACAGCAGGAACTGCATTTGGTATTGGCTCTCAAAAAAGCACTGAGAAAAAATATTTTGACCCTAAAGCTACCAAAGAAAGAGGCGCCTAATCCATTTCCCAGCTGACTGACTAAGGCAAGAAAATCGGTCTGGGAATTGTAATGCTGTTATTTACTTTTGACCAGCCCAGCCCTGTGAAAAAGCAGCTGCTGCATTTCTTAGGCAAACAAGCACCTTCACGAATAAGAGATCTTTACACAAAAAGTAGGTGAGGAATTATTTCAGTAGAGATCCTACATTAATTAGTCTTAGCAGCTTTTGGTGCATTTTTTTGTCACAAGACACAGAACAGAAGGAATTCAAAGTCCGTGATGAGTAAGATCTGCAACATAACTCTTCTCTACATCTGTACACTGGATTTTTGATCATGGTAAAGTTACTGGGATTGCTATTATTCTGCGTGTTTCTGCTCTTTGTGTAGTTGCTGGCTTAGGTAAAACAATGCAGGTCCATTTTCGGGTTTTGCCCCATAAGTCTTCAGAGAAGTTTGGTCTAATCAATTTGGACCTAATTCTTGGCACAAGAAACACAAAATACACATTTATTCCACTAAAACAGCATTTATCATAAGGTTCAAACTCATACCCCAGGTTTTGGAGTAATGTGATGATGCAGTAATTTTTCTTTTATTAAAGAAAACACAGTAAAATCCCAGTAAACACACAATTTCTAACACTGGTGTTTACCAAAGAAAAGATTTAAAAAACTAACTGAAGCTCGGATACTGACACCATCACTTTGACATCAAATTCATAGCATGCTGATTAAAATTGATTATGTTGATTAAAATTTTAACCTAGTTACATGGCTATGTTATCAGTTGCATTGGTTTTTAAAGCACATGGCTTCTAAGCTATTTTTGGCATGCTGTTTTTCTAATGCATATCAATAAGAGAGACTTAAAAATAGGTCTGACTTGAAATCATAATTTGTCTGTGCATTAAATACCCACAGTCTCACCTTGGCAGGGCAGACTGCCTGACAGCTGTCTGCTTCTGCTTAATATTAATTTATTTAAGTATGAATAACCTATTAAATTGTCTTTGTGCTAAGCTTTGAAGCTCTAGATGGTCAATTACAGACAAACACGTAGTCCAACAGGTATTCTGCTAACAATGAACACATGTTTTATTGACCTACTTCTTTTTCCAGCTCATTAAACACAGCTGCACTCAAATGATCAAGAGGAAAGAGAACCATAAAACCCCAAGAACTCTCTTCCTACACAGGATCACAAGGAACGTGACCAGCTGCTCCCGCGGGGCCGCTGCCCCACCCAGGGCAGCAGCACACCCACACAGAGCACCTCTCCAGGGCTAGGGCAACTCTGCCCACTGACAGCAGGGGTGGGGAAGCATGGAAAATGCCCACAGCCTCCTCTTCCAGGTGTCCAGTGTGAACAAAGTGGGCTGCAGCCGCTTCCTCCCAGCCCATCATCTGCTGGAGCCATTTGGCCAGCAGGCCATAGTCAAAACAAACTGCTGGCAGTAGGGAACGCTCCTGCTTCAGTGTTTGATGGAGAAACAGAAAACCCCTAAAGTTACAGACCCAAAGAGCACTTCCAAGGACTCAAGGGACAGTAAACCAGCTCCCATTTCTGCTGCCAGCCAGCACATCCCCACACTTCCCTCACCCACTGTCCCAATTTGCACCCTGAAGATAAAACATACAGTGAGGCTTTATCTCCTTTCCTCCCCCCCAAAAAAAGAGAAACAGCTAGCATTAACCCTGAAAAAACACTCTCTGGAACATGAAGTCATTCCCTTTGAAACAAAAAGGGAACATTTACACATCAAAACTCTTCTTCTGAGCTGTTACCACAGACAGATGTTAGTGTGTTGATTAACTCTGCCTCATATTTTATGGACGCTCTTTGGCTGTGGGTTGTCTTGTTGGGGTTTTTTTTCACTTTGAAATAAACATGAAATCAAAGACCTTGGCAAAAAAATCAATTTAGTCCCCAGCGTTTGACCAGTCTTTCAGATGCAACATAAAGAAGTGTGCTCTGGGCTTTGGCAAACGTTTTCTTGAGTAGCAGAAGGGCACAAGCTCTGTTACAAAAGCCAAAAGGGGGAGGTAATTTATAAAACACTCAAGCCTCCTCCTAAGCACTTTGGTTTTATAGGGTAATTTCCCAACAACAGACCAGATCCACAACTTCTTACTCATAAAAGCTGATGAGATCAAAACTCAAAGAGACCAGCAGAAGAACACTAAGTCAGTATACAGAATTGCTGCAGGAGAAAAAAATCAGGCAAAGCACCTGTTTCAAATCAATTACATGCTAATCTTGCCCTTTAATAGAAGCTGCTGTTGTTGATTAATACAGGAAGAAATACGGGCATTACTACAAGAGTGAGCATCTGAGAGAAGCCTCTTATCTCATAGTCACAGAGATACTTATTCTCCCTCCTGAGCTCAAAACTGAAGGAAATATTCACTAATTTTTGATTGCGTTTTGAGTATTAGCACAGCCATTTTTATTCATTTTTGGCAGGAAGTATATGCACTCATGTTTTCTTCTTGGAGTCCTTGAAAAAAATCAAGAAAAAACTGGAAATTTGCACATTCCCCCAATTTTGCATTGTAAGCATAGGAATTTTCATTGCGCTTGAATATTTTGAAATGAATGCCCTTTTTAACTTTGCTAAAAGCTCTGTGAACATGTAACTGCTGTGAAAACAGTTTGCATAAAAGGTAAAGGAAAAACTGTACATCAAAGCTATGAACCCCAACAATTATCAAACAAGCATTTGATAATGCTTATCAGATTTTCCACTCATGGAAAACAGTTGGCTGAATGCATCTATCTCTTCAGCTAAGTCCTCTCCATGAGTGCATGGAAAGCCCTTGGATCCACTTTCCTCAATTCTGCTCCCACTTCTCAGTTGTATGAGCAACACTGCTCTTACCCTTCAGGCCAAATTCATCACCTTGTCCTACCTGTATTCATTTTCACCTGCAGCTCTCTAAACTGCCTGTGTTTAATGCAGGAGCCTTCCTCAGACCTTCATCCCCTCCCCAGTGGCACTGTGCTTCAATATCAAGTGGCTCTGCACAGAAGACAGCTTCCCTGCAGTTTTTCTGTCAGCAGCAATTATCCTTCAATTTTCAAGTTCACTTAATAAAGAGAAAAAATAAATCTCTTTTCATCCTTCCCAAATACCCTGCTTTCCCTATCTGTCATATATTCTTTATGATATGGAATACATTCAATTACTTTTAAAGTACATGGGTTCAATTTTTCTACAACAGACCCTAATACAAATACAGAAAAAAATCCTATCTATTCTTTTATCATTTATGTTTCAGTTCTACATCAGACTTCCAAGGAACACACAAGGAATCTCAGCAGGTGACTGCTGGAAGTCTTCCCATTTGATTAAACTATAACCAGGTTCCATATTGCCACCAAGGCTCCTCTTCTCTACTGCCCCACTAAAATCTACATCCAGAAGAAATTCTTCTACAGCATCTGGCAAGGGAGAGCAAGACACTCCATGAAATCTCCTCTAGCAGTTTGGCAACAGCTGGTGAAATTTATTGGAAGGCAGTTGGGCGCTCCTGTTATGAATACCAGCAGAAGACAGACAATCTTCCCCAGTGTCTTAATAAATATTTAACAGCAGATGATGCTGAGGAGGTTTCACATTACCAACACTTCATTATTTTTGCACACCATGCTACAGGCCATTTCTTGGAATACGTAAAGTATTATAATACATAATTTAAATGAGATTGTACTTTTCAGAATAGACCAGACAGATCCACTTGGTGATTCAGCCACACGGTTTTACAGGGTGTGTTGGCACACTCAGTATCTTGCAAAATTTGATCATCCATAAACAGCTTCTCGCAGCTATTAGGATGAATTATTTATTTACACTAGTGCATCTATTTCAGGCTCTAACTTCATCACAAAATGTATACAAAATATTTTAATGCACTGAAACAGGGCACTGCAGTCATGTCTCCACCCACAGAGAGCATTTCCCAAGGAAAACAAAGACCTCCAAAGGAAACTTCTTGACGTGAAACAACCAGCAAGACAGTTGTTTTGTGGCCCTTTTCCTGAGAGATCACCTCTTTCCCAGCAGACCTGCTATCCAAGTCACATCTCACATCTGCACCTCCCTGAGCTGGATTTCAGGATTCAACTCACTATAAACCAGTTTTCTGGCTAAAAACCCTCTGCTCATGGTTTTCTGCTTCGAAATGTTCTCCTTTCACATCATCCCTCTACTTCTCTGAAACCTCTACCTACTAGAAAAACCCAATGTAAGTAAAGAATAAATCTGCACATAAGGGGGGTCATCCACACAATTCCAATTTCATTGACGCCAGTAATTCCATTGACTCCACAAACCACTCACTGAAGCTGGTGGAACCATAAGTGTGAGAAAAATGAGAAAGATTCAGCCATCATCCTGTTGCTGTTTAATAAGTCTGCAGTCAATTAAAGCTTGAATGTGTCTGTAGATTTACACCAACACCAGTGGTACCTCAAAAGACAGGGACAGCCAGTCTCTTTTACTCCATTCATAACCTTAATGATGTGCACTATTTTAAACTTCCCTCCACAAATGAATGAACTCTAAGGGGAGAAATAATAGAAAGAATAAAATCAGACCGGCATCACACAGGATAGGCATTACTTGCATTAATGTACAAAATAAAACAAGAATATCATTAGCTGCCTTAATTGAAGGGTTATTTTACAGTGCTGCATCTGCTGTGGTTATTTTCAGAAATGAGAAAAGTGTTTTAAGATGAGGAAATCAGTAACAGAACAACAAAATCTGACTGCTAGAGAAATGAAAAGCAAGTGTTGCTCGAAATATACTTATTGCAGATGACATATAATGACATATTTTTCACTTTGGTATCACACTGGCCAGTGATTTAATCCATTTTGCCATTTGCTTTAAACAAACAGCAGCATCATTCCTAAGAGGAAAAAAAACCACCTCCCTCTCTGATTTATTTCCACCCAGTATCTCAGAGACATGGAAATCTTTCAGCAGAGCATGAAAATCAGTGTTCTGTGGTATGGAGAAGAGACAAATTTGTTTTCTGTTGCAGAGTCAAAAGTAAAAGCTTAATTGTTCTAATAAACTAATGAGATTTTAAACTTGGAAGATGCTGGTGCTGATGTTGCTTAACTTCATATTCTTATATATTTCCATTTGATTTTGTTCTCATTATAACTTACACTGAGCACAGAATGGGCTCTGTGCTCACCTGTGTAGCCATACACACTTAGAGTAGAGTAAGGACATGTTGAGCACAGAAAAATCAGTTTGGAATTGTTCTCACTGTGGCATCTACCCAATAAAAAAAAGACAAAAAAAATTTTTTTAAGTAGCTCAAAATATTACACCTGCTCAGGAAGCTTCCTCAGGAGCTCCATAGGTCATATCATCCTTTGCTTTTTAAAAATTTCCCTCTTCCCCTCTTCTGAAGTGAAGGAAAAACAGAACTTGCTCAGTGTATGGGACAGTGAAAAAAATGGCACTATTAAAAATATTATTAGGCATACCAGAAAAAAAATAGGTTGAAACACATCTTCACATGCAATTCTGCAGGTGGTAAGGGGCTGGCCTGTGAATGGCTCGAAAGGATGCTGTTATAAAGTGTGTGCTGTGTGGGACAAAGTTACATTCCAGCTCAGAAAAATCAGATGTACTCAGAAGGAGCTATTTCAGCAACAGCAATATAAAAATTAACTCACAACGATCACATATGCCGAACTGTGGTGACATTTTTGGGGGTGCTGCTAATCTTTATTTACCAGGTTCCAAGTGATGAAAGCAATCTTACTTAACAAAGCCCTTGACATGGGACCCCATCAGCACCTCCAGCACTGGCAGCAGCAGCTGTGCTACCTGAATAAGGCCCTGAGTTACTGAGGTTTGCTCCTTGCTAAAATCCAGTCTCCAGCTGGAAGCATAGACAAACAGCCTATACCACTACAGATGGCTTTTTAACACTGTAGTGCAAAGTGTATTTCACCTGTTTTGCATCACCCTTGCATCAGTTTTACATTGTATATTATACCTCTCCTGACTACAACAAATTCACCATAATCCAAGTACGAGGAAAGAGCCAGGCCTATTATCAGCCCCCCTGATGCAAACATAGAGCAGGTACTTTGATGCAATGTCATTATGCCACAGCTTATGTTTCTTAAAGTAGCCTTAGTCATGGTTTAACCCTAGACAGAAACCAAGCCCCACACAGCCCCTTGCTCACTCTCCTACCAAAAGGATCAGGGAGAGAATTAGAAGGGTGAAGGCTGGAGAACTCATAGGCTGAGAAAAAGACAGTTTAATAGGGAAAGCAAAGGCTGTGCACACAAGCAAAGCAAATCAAGGAATTAATCCAGTGCTTCCCATGAGCAGGCAGGTGTTCAGCCATCCCCAGGAGAGCAGGGCCTCACCATGCACATGGTTACTTGGGAAGACAAATGTCATCACCACAAATGTCCCTCCCTTTCCTGCTTCTTTCTCCCACTTTATACCCTGAGCTTGGTGCCACCTGGTCTGGAATATCCCTTTGGCCAGATGGGGTCACCTGTCCTGCCTGTGTCTCCCCCCAGGCACCTGCAGTCCCTCCCCAGTCTCTCCCCAGTGTGGCAGCACCCAAAGCAGAAAAGGCCTTGGCTCTGTGCAGGCCCTGCTCAGCAGTAACAAAAACATCTCTGCATTATCTGAGTTCAGCACAAATCCAAAACACAGCCCCATACCAGCTACAATGAAGAAAATTAACTCTGCCCCAGCTGAAACCAGCACACAGACAAAAAATGCACTGTTCTAAATGCCATCTAAATCAACAATGGGAAACCAAAGCAAATGAATCTGATGCACAGTTTTAAGAACAGGTTCAACAGAGTAATCACCATTAGCAAAGTCTGCCTTAAGGAACAGGAAGGAAATTTCATATAAACTATATGGAGTTATAGGATACTACACATTGTTTCTGGAATTTTTGCTTTTTCTGTTGCAAATGAAATGTTTTACATCTCTAGAAACCACTTACTTTGATGAAAGCCACTATAAATGAATTATTTTGCCAAAATCAAACTATCTCATTTGCTTATATGCATACATGTACAAATTTCTGTCCTTTAAAAAAGAATGAAATTATATTTGTCAAATAGAGTCCTATTTTTGCTTCTTGGGTTTGCAGTTGGCTGTTTATGAAGATCACATGTTTATGTTTCCCATAAAGATTTAAACTATGTTTTTCACTGTGTCACATATATAGATCCTTCACACTAAATGTCTGAGGTAAAACTTTCCCACTTTCAAGTTTCAGAGGTTTTCCAGATCAATCACTTCTCAATTCTATTTCTGTAGCTACAACGTCTGAATAAATGAAGCTAAGGTAGAAGCAGCAAACAGAGCTGTTCACTTCAAAGCTTAAAATAATTAAAATTGCACTGATTCCTGAAATCAAAGAGGTGAATCCATAGGTAAATCCTTAGGCATCACTTTGGCTAGTTAACCTGACATGTCAATTAAATGCAAGACTAATTTATGCAATTCTCAGTCTAGTCTGACACAAAACCTATACTTCCCCTCCTTCCTAATTAGCCGAAGTACTTGCTTCTTTCATGCAGATAATTTCATAACCATTACTGTAAAGCATTAACACATTTTTCTTTCCATCATATTTTCCTCCTGTTGACTGACACACCTCTGCTAGTGAGGTTACTTATGCCAGTTTCAGCTTTGTGGGAACTTGCCTGAAGGTCTTTATTAAAGTTCCCTCCCATACACATAAAACAATGATACATAATCATGATGTTAGCTATGTGAAAAGACCTATGTCTTACCTTAGGAAATATGAATGGAAAATTATGCACTGGAGTAATGTAGCCATTTCCATTTCTGTATATTTATGAAGCTTAATTGAATAGTACTTAACATATGGTAGAATGCAGTGTGATTAACTCCTTGGAAATGAGTTTAGATGGTGCTTCTCTTTAAATAATTTAAGGAGGTTTTTTTGGACAGAGACGACTTCTTACAAAATGCCTAATAATTCTGGGAAAGTTAATCAAACCCAAGAAATTCCTTTTGTGTACACACAAAACTTTAACTATATATTCAGTCTGGCCATGTATATATGTGGTTCGTGGCTATATGCACTAAACTATACTCAGTATTTCTTAGTTCTGTGTTGACTAATTATTTAAGAATGTTTTTTCAAAGATGATTATGAGACTATATACACAAAGCTAGTTGGAAAAGGCCTGAAAATGCCATGAAACATTCATCCACATAAAAATATTGAAGATTTCAGCTAACTATTAAGTTCTTTCCCTCACTGCATTTAAGTTGATCTTCCTTCAAAGTGGCTGGAACTGACTACATCCTGCAGAGGTGCCAGAAAGTGGAAGCACAAGGTTGTAGATTTTCTGAAACTCCACTAAATCCTCTGGGCAAAAAAAAAAACATGACCAGAACACTCATGAAAAAGGAAATCAGTTTCCTACTATGAAATGTTTGTTCAATTTGATTGACATTGGTTAGGAACAAGTGATTTTCATCATTTCCATGTGCAGAGTGCCCTGGGGAAGTTCAGCACCCTTCTCATTCCCCAGTCCCTCCCTGTACAGTGGTCATGGATGCAAGATAGAATCATGCAAACCTTTGCACTGCATGATCAGAGCTTAAAATTCTTGTCATGTTCTGAACCACAGATGCATCCGTGGAATGTGATGTCCCATCTCTCTGGGGGGAGGCTTCCAGCCCTGCCTGCTCCAGCAGTGCAGTGGTAGGCTTCACACAGCATCACCTGAACCATCAGAATGCTCCAAGGATTTGCTTCCCTCCTTTGCATAAGGTGTCTCGTGGCACCACCCAGGCAGTAACTGCGTATTTTGCCAACACAGCTTAGTCAGAGAGACTTAAACTGGCCTCTTGGGGACAAGGTCTGTAGCCAGAGCTTGTCCCCAAGAGTGCTGGGGCTGTCTTGGTGCCCTGTCAACCAGGGCAGGATAAGATGTCTACACAGCATGCATTGACAACAGCTGAACACAAAGCTGGTCCGTTCTGTCTTGAGACACAAAAGCTCCACCAGCGTATCTTAGAATCAGTGCAATTAAACTGGTACAAGCCAGTTTAATTAAAAAAGATGCTCTCTCATGTGGGCTCAACAGAAAGCATCCTGGTTAGCTTCTAGCTGTATGTTTGCCAGTGCAAGCTAAGCCACTTTTGAGAGGTTTAAACCCACATGTGTGTTCCTTTTCAAATTTGCACTAGCTTAGCTAACCTATAACTAAAATGACAACCCTCAGTCAAACTAGAACGAGTTTCACCAGGCTACTTATTTAGGCATTTTTAGAAATATTAATCTCTTTTACTAATCAGCTTGCTTTGCTGATTGTGGTGATGTGACTAGCCTGCCCTACCTTTGATTATATTACATGCTATTTTGGCAATCCACATACCAATTACTAGTAAGGCTGTACTGGATGTCTGTTTAATATATTACAAGGAGTACTAAGGAGAAAGTTCCTTAATCATGGATTATAAGACAATTAACCATTGTGCCTGTGTATATTTTCTACTCCTAATTCTGCCGTCCACTGGTCTTTGGTGTGACCTGACCTGCATGAGGCTGGTGTGAGAAGTTATTCTGCACTGCCAGCTGCAGAAAAATGGGAGCTCAGGCACTGCTGCAGCACTGACACGCCACGTGTCCTAAATTTCACAGTTGTGCAGAAAACCCCACCAGATTGTTTAATCTCTTTCACCAAAAGTGCACAGTTGGCCCCAAGAGGTTTAGCTGTTACGTTTTTACAACCTGCTCTACAACTCACACTAATGAAAGAAGTTAGATCAAAACTAATATTGTGGAAAGTGAGAAATAAACCCCAGACAGTTTTGAGTTTCTCCTAAGTTTTTAGGGCCTTAGAGGAATTTTCAGTGCATGCAGTGCTCAGATAGGCAGCCTCCTTTTACTCATTTTGGTAGCCACAATCAGTAACTGCCATGCAGCCTATGTATCTTTGGGGTACTGGTAAAATGAAAGAATAAAGAAAGGTAATGCAGCAAGAGTTACTGATTTAACTTATTTCAAAGATTACATTATTCCTTAGAAGTGATACAACTGTCTGTTCACGGATCTTTCGAGATATTTTCATTCTTCAGTGAAGCAAGAAAAGGGTGTTTGAATGCTGATTATCATTCTAAGACATTAAATCAAAAGCTATTCTAACCAGAAATCATCAAGTAATGCACATATGTTCTTAAACAATCAATAAAATGCACTTGAAAAAGAGTGGTTTCTGCTCGCAGAAAAAAGGTTGAAAAACACTGGAAAAAGACTAAGAGAAAAACACATTCTGAGTACTAATATGCAGACACATAAAGGAGTTCTGTGGGGTTTTTCAGTAATTTTCTGTATTTCTGTTCTGTTACTTTCTCACCTACCATCAAAATCTTGCAAAGATGCATGCAACTGTTTTATCAAAATCTCTTGCTTCCACCACTACCAAGCTGTCTTTGTTCCTAGGACTATTCAGCCACAGAGGGGGCAAACTGGCTGTACCACTTCTTAATTAAATAAAGCATTCATTACCATTATCCTTGTTGCTTTTGCAGGAAAAAGACATCTGCTGGTAAGGACTAGTGGATTTCCACAGTGCACTAGTTAATGCTGGCTGACAAGAAGTGTCCATTTTGGAGTCCACCTGATTTTCACTAGTCTCTGCTACATCAGAATTTGAGATATTCATCCCATAGACACCATCCTCATAAATGAGAGAAGGATCTGATCTGTTGATTCTGCTTAGAGACACACACACTACAGCTTCATTGAAGTAGAATGCATTTTCACCATGCAAGCTGTCCAACTGATTATGTCCCATTATCTGCAGAAGGGGAAAAAAAACAACAAAAAACAAAACAGAGGATTGTATTTTCACCTTGGTCAAGTAACAGAACCAGAGAATCACAGAGTATGTCAAGTTGGAAGGGACTCCTAAGAACCATGGAGTCCAACTCCTCCTTCTCACTATGTAAAACTAAAGTGTATGAGCATCATCCTGAAGGATCCTTATACCAGGATGCAGAAGATTTAAGTGCCACACAGAATGGGGCTTTGTAGCAAACTGTCATCTAATCTTCTAGAAGCTAACTTCACAACACATTCAGTTTGATGTGCACTAAGGAATAAACAGCAATAACAAAGCAGATCTAGCCTTAGCTCACCTTGAAAGAAGAAATAACTGCAAAGTAACAGATCAAAAATGACCACCAACTGGGGTGCATTGAGCTCTGCTGACCTACTTCCAGAGGGTTAATATTTTGCTTCATGGCTCAACAAGGTACCACTTCTCATGTGAAAATCTGTGTACTCTGCAATCCAAAAATAACCCTGTACCTCACATAGACAGGCAATCACAGAGGACAGGGCTGCAGCAGTCAAACTGGGGATGGCAAACAGCTTTAGCAAACAAGTCATGGCTCCCAAGGGCAGAAAATGCAACTCCTGCAGACTCTTGGTCTGCAGGTGTTTATTAACACAAATATAAAAA
>VZDJ01000135.1:1847138-1916848 GCA_008694505.1 Cyanoderma ruficeps
AAAAAAAAAAAAAAAAAAAAAAGGCAGGAGTATTAGGTATTAGAGTGAGTTACTGCATTGCTGCATTGTTTGGTCACACAAAACTATCTAGGTTGAGTGTAACACAAAAACACTGGGCTGGGAATACGAGCTGACTGACAATCACTCAACCTGTTCCACTGCTGCAAGGAGTATGGTAATGGAAACACAGGAGAAAGACAGTCTTAAGGTCTGGGTGGGTTCAAAGCCATGTACTCTACTTAAAAAAATACAACTGGCCTTACAAATGAAATATTAAATTACAAAAACTACCCTACTCTGACACTCAGCATTTAATTATCTTGGTTCTCTGTGCAATCTTGATATCCCTGTATCAGACTATTATCCTTCAACTTCCCCTCCCTGAAAGATTTCAGAAGTCACATTGATTAAAGCTGATGGGCAACTTCAGATTTGGTTTTATCATCCACTTCTTAAGCGCTGCCAAACAAGTCAAAACTGCAGCACATGCTATGCTGGTAAAAGGTGTCTTCATTTGCGTAGCAAGCATATATAGGTAAGTTATGTTCATGTGGTGTTCACAAAATCTGGATGAAAAGGGGGAGGTCAGAGGTCAATCCTTTACCCCCTCATGCAGGCACAACCTTAGATGCCAAATGGTCTCTGTCTGTTATGGGTGAGTTGCCAGCTGAAAAACTATGGAGGTGATGGCTTGAAGAAAGGCTCTACAGATTTTCTTGTGAAAATGAGAACCTGAGGGGTAAAAAAAAGCTGTTCGGGTCAGTGAGCTTTCCATACATGGAAAAGCCAGACAAACTGTTTTGATTTTCAGGTGCTTTAGAGGACAGTTATGGAAATCAAGACCACACCCATCAAGCAGGTATTAGAGATGAGGACCTGCCTGGCAGGTGAGCACCCAGACATCTGAGCCAGACTGCATCCTTCACCCTCAACAAACACTTTATCATTTTTAGCATTACACACTTAAGCAGCTTTGGGGCTACTTTAAATTGCACCCCCAAATAATAAGCATTTCCAAGGATTTACACTGTTAGGGATGGAGCCTCTTCCCCTAGGGGGCTGGTTGTTTCAGGGAACAGGAGAGCAGGGCCTAATATGTGGGGTTCACAAGAGCCTGGTGTTTGTCACTCCTGGAGGTGCACCTTTTCCTCTCTGGAGACAGTGGTCCAGGAAAAAGAACAGCAACCAAAAACTTCATTAACTTATATGCTTAAGCATTACAATAATTTCATTTTCCTACAAGATGCAGAGACACAATGTATCTTACACACACAGCAGCAAAGCAGAATAAAACACAGGTTCTCATATTTATAATTTCTGTCTTCTGAATTTAATAAGCATCTGCCTAAGTTTGGGTTTTGCAGAGTGTCCAGCTTAAAATCACAGAATGGTTGAGGTTGGAAAAGATCTCTAGAAGACATCTGGTCTAACCCTCCTGCTGAAGCAGGACCACATGGAGAGAGTTGCCAAGGATGATGTCCAAGTGGCTTTTGAATATCTCCAGTGATGGAGACTCCACAACTTCCCTGGGCAACCTGTGCCAGGGCTCCACCACCCTCACAAGAAAGAAGTTTTCTGACCTTCAAAATGAATCTTCTGTGTTTCTGTTTGTGCTCATTGCCTCTGGTTCTGTCACTGCCATTGGAAAGAACCGGCCTCCATCTCCTTTAGAACCTCCATTTAGGCATTTTTATACATTAAAAGGAACCCCTATTAATAAGAACCATTTCTTCTCCAGGCTGAACAGTCTCAGCCTTTCCTTACTGGACAGATGTCCCTGCCTCTCAAACAGGCACTCACCAGACATTCATCCTCCTGTCTCCACCTCCTCTCCACCCCACAGTTCCATGCCTTTCTTGTACTGGGGGAGCCAGACTGCAGGAGTGTCCAGAGCAGAGAGGAAGGATGCATCTCCTCATCCGACCTACTAGCAATACTTTACCCAGTGCAGCCCTGGAGACTATGTGCCACCTTTGCAGAAGGGCACACTGTTTCCTCATGTTCTACACCAGGACTCTCAGGTCCTTTTCATGGAATCACGGAATCACAAAGTCTGGAAAAGATCTCCAGGATCATTGAGTCCAACCTTTGACCCAACACACCACCATCACATCAACTAAGTCATGCCACTGACTATCATGTCCAGTCACTTTTTGAACAATTCCAGGGGTAGTGACTCCCCCACCTCTGTAGGCAGCCTGTTTCAATGCCTGACCGCCCTTTCAGCAAGGAAATTCTTCCCAATGTCCTAATCAAACCTTCCCTGTCACAGCTTGAGGCCATTTCCTCTTGTCCTCCTGCTAGTTGCCTGAGAAAAGAGGGTGACTCCCACCTTGCTACAACCTCCTTTCAGGTAGCTGTAGAGCTGATTTCCAGCTGGTGATCCCCAGCATCTACCCATGCATGGGGTTGCTCCTCACAGGGCCAGGACTTTGCACTTTCCCTGCTTAAACTTAATGAGATTTAAAGAAAATTCTTGAATATGCCTGAATCTCAGCTTCCCACACGCTCACTCATTAGATTTAAGAACAAGCAGAACCCAGACATCCTGGTCTATCCATCAAGGCAGTTCTCTAGGAATTCAGTCAGGGACATAATCACAATGGGGAAGCACAAACCTCGTAGTCCCCTGTGCGTGACAGCAGGCTGTTCTGCTGGCCGTGCTTCCAGTGCCACACGAGCTTCTTCTGCATTTTCACACTGTCTCTTTCTCTCTCCACCATTTTCTGCCCCTCCTGGAGCCTCTCCAGGCTCTGCTGGTACTCCTGCAGCTGCAGCTCCAGCCCCTGCCGGCTCTGCTCCAGCAGCTCCTCCTGGCACTGGCATTCCCGTTCCCGCTGCCCCAGCCGGCCCTCCCTCTCCTCCTGCTCCCGCTGCCGCTGGTCACATTCCCGCAGCCACCTCTGCTGCTCCTGTTGGAACTGCTGCCTCAGTTTGTGTGTGTCTGCCAGTTCCACCCTCTGCTTTTCCAGATTCCGGAATTTCTCCTGTTCCAGGACAAGGTTGAGCCGAGAACCCTGGCTCCGGCTGGTCTTCTCGTTCTCCTGCAGTAGTAGCCTGTGGAGCTCTCTGTGGCTGTCCTGGATAGCCAGTGCTGCCTAGACAACAAAATTAACAGATGTTTAAATGCCAGCATTAACCCATTTCTGTGTTTCTTCATTATATAAAAATGCTTCAACTTTTTTTGGAGATTATTCTTCAAGCAAATAGAGAAAATTCTGTGTTGACGCCTTCACATAGAGGTATTTCTAAAATAAAACTCAGTTCTTTTGAGCATTTTTAACCAAGCTTGTGGTTTACACTTAGTGTTATCATACATGTTTATGTTACAGCTGTGCATGTGCACTTCAATTACAGCTGGGGTCCTGTAAAGACACACAGGGAAAAAAATGGTATTTCATAGTTTAAGAGGGCAAAAAGGCATTGGGAATGCTATACTCACCCACGTATTCCTAACACAGCTGTGCCTTATCCACATTAAACTGTATTGTTTCCAGCAGAGTTCACTCTGATTTTATGGCTCTCCTTGCTAACACACATCACTGCAGCCCAGCTAACATCAGTCCTACAGGCACCTGCTAACACAGCCCTGTCACCAGGACTGCACCACTACCTGACAGAGGTGTCAGTGCAAGCACGAACCTGCAGCACAGTGGTTTTAGGTTTGATGCTCCTATTCTACAGCTGAGAGCTCCAAGTTCCCTCCTTCACGAGAATGTTGTGACACTGTTTGCATTAAAGGTTGTGACATCCTCCAGTAACGCAAAAAACAAATAGCTGGGATTAAGAAAGAAAAGCAAGTGCTGAGGCACTTATTGCACTGTCTGTGTTCAAGAGCTGACATGGGAAGCTATTTCAGCAGACATTCCCAGAGAATTCATGTAGCCTCACTGTCCCAAGCTGTCCACCCCAGAAAGTCTTTAAACTTCATGCAGTGTGCCATCTGCACTCTCCTTGGCTCTTCCTTCAGTATTGGGTCAGTTCCAGTGATTTGTAAAGAGCACAAAATCCTCTGCTTTCTTCTCAGCACCTGACTGCCCATTCATGGTCTGAGCAACTAAGGCATCATCCTAGACTTTACTTTACTCTCCCTGTTTGTTTTTCAATTACTCAAAAATTTTTGCCTCAATTGCAGGATTTTTATTTTGCTTTTGCATTGCCTCAATGCACTTAACACTTAATTTCTAAAGCCCAAGGTTTCCAGGATTATTATGGAATAGGCTAAGGTCTAAAAATTAAGTATACTCAAATGCAACATTTTAAAATAGAATTATAAAACTGCAACTAAATAAGAAAAAGTAAGTTAAAGACATTCAAACTTTGCATAAAAGAGGAGAACACTTCATACTAAGACTCTACAGAATATACAAAGTAAGTGAGATTTAAGCATCTAGAATGGGCTGAGTTTGCTGCGTGAGCTATCTGGCAAATTTACTGCTTACTACTAGCCGGGAGAACAGTCTAATCAAAATACAAAATTTTTTTTCAATTTTTTTAACTATAATTTCAGAAATCTATATGTGGAGTGACATCAGTTCAAGTGGAGCCATCACTTTACTTTCCTGCTAGGTTTTTGGACTGTACAGGCATCCTCTTTTGGGAGGAGGGACTGATGTCTAAGCAGGTTAGTATTATTCAGTTCTTAAAAGGAACCTACCACTGATGTAGAATAAAACTATATTCTCTGACAACTTATACAACAGTCAGTAGAGATCAGTGTCAATTAACATAATGTCTAAAAGCAGGACAACATGAAAACAAATCTTTAAATTATTAGGACAAATTAATTACTGTACAAAGTTAGTAGTGGAGTAGTCACCTGCATGCTGTACAAGAGACGGGTTAAGTTCTGGATTGCTTGTACAATCTAGAAAATAAAAGAGAAGGATTTTCAAAGGTTTGGCCACTGTTAACAAAATAGTCACTATGTTCTGTCTGAGGATTAAATTAACTCACCTCTGTCCCTGTGGATCCTGAAAAATTCATACTTCCTCCCTAAAATAAACACATGCAGCTTTAAAAAGTTGTTTTAAATGTTAAAATTGTATCATCTAGGTAATATTTTTTTTAAACTAGTGAGGACATATGGCCAGGAAATGCGTACTGAGTCAACCCTATTCTGTGGGTAGATGAAAAAAAACAGAAGCAACAATCTATGAAGACTAATAATTCATCAATAATGGAGTTGCCATGGAAATTACTAAAGATTATGAACACAACTGTACAAATGAAACTATTTCATTCACAATTTTGGTTCCTTGTGAGTAATGCTACGCAGAAAAGACATTTCAATCCATTCTTTGTTTACTTGACAGTTTTGAAACACAGTAACCAGACTTCTGTATATACAGCACAATGGGTTTAGATTACTTACGGTGGGATGAAACAGCATAAGACTTCAAAAACAGAGATAATAAAGTACTAATAAACTAGCAAGAAGTCAAGTTAGTGGATTACAAAAAATGCCTTATGTGCCCTGAGAGATGCTGTGCCCAGTCCACTCTACAAAAGGCACCAGCACGGTCACCACTGTCCTCTGCAGCAGGGCACAGCTGCTTCATACTTTCCATCCTGCTCCCTTTTCCTAAGAAGCTCTCTAAATTTATGGGGTGAAGCTACCCATAATCCCTTCAGCATGAAGAACAGCTCCTCTGAGAAAGATAAGATGAAATGGTGGGGGCTGTTTCAAACACAATCCCTTCTGAGACTATGCTGAAAAGACTTCCTGTATGATTTCTCTCTCCTTCTTTCTTTTTTTTTTTTTTCAAAGAAGCAGAGAGGAGTTTGGGGAATATTTGTTTTCTCTCTGATTCTCTTAAGTTCTCTACTGAGTCTCATTTTCCACTGCAGAGAGCAAAGCATCTGCTACATTTAGATGCAATAACTGAAAATGAAAATGAGAAAGACCAGCCCCCTAAACACAACCCAACACAGACACCCATGGGGCACAGGGAGTACCAGCTGCATCATTTCCTCCACTACTCTTTCTCTCATTATCTCTCTGCAGTATTTCCTTCCATTTCCCCTCCACCTCTTCACCTCCTCCTCCTCACTGCATCCACAAGCCTTAGAAAAGCTCAGTTCTGCTGCGAAAGCAGAAGATTTTGCAGGGATGTCTCTGTGCAGCCCAAGGATGAACTCAAGATAGCACTCCTTTTCCTTAGCTGGATGGATGGTGAACAGTGGGAGAGAAAGAAGGTAATGCTGGGAGGGTGAGGAACAGTTTACAAAGGAGAGCCTGCACACTGAACAAGGGCAGGGTTTCTTTCAGGTTTTAAACCCTTTTTAATTTGAACACAGATGTGCACAGGGTGGTTTATCTGGCATTGTCTTGACCAAGGATTTACAAGTGGCCAGTCCCAGTGCCCATGGTCCCCTCACTGCAGCACCACTTGAGCACTAGGACACGAGGCTCTGGCAGGTTTAGCTGAGCTGGGACATGTCCTGTGAGTCCAGCTAGGAGTGAAGCAGGAATTCCAGGTGTTTAACTGTGCTGAAGGCCACCACCATCTCTCTGCTGCTGTTCCTGATCACCTTGGTTCCGAGAGATGAGGACTGTCAGATTCCAGGGCAGGCTGCACTGTGCTTTGGAGATACACTCACAAGGCAGGAGCAGGGGAGACAAGATGGGGATCAGCTCTCACAGCTGCCCACTGGAGACCCCTCATGTTACAGGGACAATGCTCCTTCTTCCAGCATCTAGTCAGCATCTAACCTCCAAGCTGGGAGCTCTTGCCTCCCTGTCCAGCTCCTGTTTTCCCAAGCTGGTTGGGCTGAGTCCAGAGCTGACATCCACAACCCCGGGACTGCACACACACCTCCCTGGAAAGCCCTTGCCTTGCCTCTTTTCTTTGCTCATTCTGCCACCTCCTGGTAAGTCTGATTCTGACATGGTCTCAGAAAGTGTGATAAATGCCTTGTTCAAATAGCAGGCCATAAATAATAGGATAATGACTCAGGGTGGAAGAGTTGGGTGCAGATCCCCCCAGCTTTATGAGTAGGCATAGCTTCAGAGTTAGAGGAGGTGGCCAAAGGCCTTTTCCAGTCAAATCCAGGAAACCTTCAAGGGTAGAGACCCCCACAACCTCTTCGGACAAACATTGCTCCTTTCTCATCCTTGCACTGAAATTTTTCCTTCTGTGCACTCAGAATTTCCCTTGCTGCAACTTGTAATCTTGGAAACTCATCCTTCTGCTGTGCACCTTTTGAGAAAAGCCAGGCTCCACCTTCTCTTTAACCCCAATGGCATAATTTTCATGTGGAGCTACTGCAATTTTTAATGGGCTATATCTGAGCTTCTCCACCTTCTCTAGGTTCTATTCCTCTTCACCTAGATTCTCTGCTCTCTCACTTAGACTCTTTTTTTCAAAAAATTTTTTCCACTCACGTTCTTCCTCCTGCTCCCTTTTATGCAGTCTGATACGTAAGATGATCTAGAGCTGAACACAAGATGAGGCTATAAAAAGATTAGTGTACTAGCAAGAGTATTCCCAGTAGAGAAAACAAACAAGCACAAGGTTTCAGGCACACAAGCCCTCTTTCAGACCTGATGCAAGCACAGCATGTTAATGCTAAACTTTCATCCAAATTTTCTTTCCATTTCAAGTTCTGTATCTCATATTCTTGTCTCTCCCCTTTATTCCTTTTGTGATTTTTATTCCCCACCTAAGAGCTACACTGTTAGGGTTCACTTTATTCCCAGACAGTAATTCACATTGCTTACTCCAACACTCTCTTGCTACATAAAATTTGTCATTCTTAGTTTTGTCCAGAACTGATTTTTGGTTCTACTTTTTCCCCAGATGTGCTTATCAGCTACAGGACTTCACAAAACAGGCACTTTCTCTTCTGTTCTCTAATTGCTCCATTTGGTTTTGATTTAAAATCCCGAAGCAAGCTGGTGTAAAAACATCCGTCCTATCTTGTTCTCAGGATGAAGTTCTTCCAGTGCACAAGTCTTCCTTGCATTAGCTGAGGACTCTCTCACTGCAGGAGACTTTCATCATCCTTAAGCCTTGCAGGAAAACCTTGGATTACTTATGACTGCTTTTCGAAATTTTATTATTAATTGCAGTGATCTCTATTAGACCAAATTACCTGGATCTGAGTGAAATTCCCCTTAAAAATTTGAATAGTGTGTACATGCACAGTGCCCAGACTGCTGTGTGCAATGCAGGAAGAAAAACTGGTTACAATACCTTATCCTCAAGATTGGCACCTGCCATTTCCTTTTCAACACTGAGATTGATTTCTGGTGATCCTTCAATTTCTTTTCTTTCTGCATCTAACAAATAAAGCCCCAAGAAAATGCAAAAGAAAGGTGTCAAAGCATATCCTGAGTAGACAAACAAAGCACATGCTTTTTTACAGCTACTCAGGAGGAGGAGAAAACGATTTTTATAGTTTGCAGTTACATAATGGATCCTAGGCTGGGGAAAAACAAATTTGCTAGCCAGGATGGCACACATGGCACAATCCAGTTTTTCTACCTTACAAATTAGTGGTATTTCATTTATGAAAGTTTGGAGATAAAGTGTAGCTGTAACACTAGAAGTGTTCTGTAGCAACGTTTTTTACACAACTTTATTAGCAATTTTGTTGTGAGAAATTAATTCTACCCTTTGCAGCTGAAACTATTGGAATATCAATCCAGGTTTTCAAAAAGAATTGACAAAAGGGAATGGCCTATATTGCAATATAGACTTGATGCAGAGCTGAACAACAATGACAAGAAAGTGTACTTTCAATGAAGTTATGTAACAGTTCACATTACCTGAGGATTTGCCCAAAGACAACTTTGATTACATTATTTCCTATTGATTCTGTTTTACTCCATGGAAGCTTTCCAAAAAACTGATTCGGTATCAATTATTTTAGCAGTCTAAAGATGTAAAAGCACAAAATTTTACTCACTGCTTGGAACAGATTCCAGCATTTCACTGGCAGTGAATCTCTGCTTCGCACTTAATTCCTCAGAGCTTTCCTCTGGTGATCTGTCTGTTTCGCTCACTTGTGATGATGTTACGGCAACATGGAGACTTTCAACTGGAGAGGAAAACATGCAGAATTACAGAAGCCTCTAAAATAGTTCCTTAGTGCATGAATCAACGACATAGACTGACCATGGAATGATTTAGTTTGTAAGGAACTTTCAGAGGTCAGCTAGTTCTGCACTTTACTCAAACCTGATCTGTCTAAATTGTGTTACTCAGAGCTTTGCACACACAAGCCATTGATGCCTCCAAAGATGGAAACTTCAAAGTCTCCCTGAGCAACCTGTTCCACTTTTTTAACACTTTCATGGGATTTAATTTTTCTTTCCAGTTAATTGGAATTGCCTGTGTTTCCCCACGGGACTACTGTCTCTTGTCCATGTGTGTTTTTATTGTCATGTGCCTCTGCAAAAAAATCTGGGTTCTTTAGGTCCTCCCATGACGATTCTGTGGACAGTAATGAGATCCCACCAAGCCAGCTACCTCAGCTTCTCTTCAGACATCATGTCCTCCAGCCCTCTAGTCATCTTCCCCTGGATTTGCTCTACTTTGTCAATGTCTCTTGCCTAGGGGAAGCACGGCATTTGTCCTGGCAGACCAGATAGGACTCACCAGGGTTAAATAGAGGAAGAATCACTTCCCTCAACTTAGTGGTAAATCTCCTCCTACTGAAGCAGCCCAGGAAGCAGTTGGCCATCTTTGCCACAAGGGCAACTGCCTCATGATCAACCTGCTGTCCCACAGGGCTCCCAAGTCCACTTCTGCAAAGGTATTTTCTACCTATTCAGTGTTGAGCCTGTACCAACACACGGGATCACATCCCCTGAGATGCAGGACTTTGCATTTGTCTTTGTCAAATGCCTAGGTGTTCCTCTTAGCCCATTTTCCCAATCTGTAGAAGTCTCTCCAGCTCACTGAATGCTCCACCTCATTCCATGACAGTCACACGCTTGCTAAGAGTGTACTCAACCCAGAGATTAACTGCATTAATGAATATGCTGAACACTAATGGTCTCAGGATACACCCCTAAGAGAATCCCCTAATAACACGATACCAACAAATGGACATCAAATGAACAGCTCCTTCAGCCCAGCAGTCCAGCCTGTCTTCCACCCAGTTAAGTAGTTTATAGCAACTCAGATGTAAGGACACTACAGCCAGTGCAAACAGTGTTGAAGGTCTGAGAGATGTCAGGGTAACCAACATGGTACTCCTCTCCCACCATAAAACCACACAGGTTAGTTAGACACAACTTGCCCTAATTAATCTCTGACAGCTGTTCCAAATCATCTTCTTGTCTTTCAAGTTCTTGGAAATGCCTTCCAGGAGGATTATCTCAGAGATGCTGGTGAGAGTGACTGGTTTTTAGTTCTCTGTATATTCCTTCTTGGAGTGTGATGTTTGCTTTCCTCAAATCATCAAATGATCACTGTGACTTTCAAAGTTGAGAGAAAACATCCTCACAGTGACATTGGCCAGCTTGCTGAGCAGCCTTGGATTTATCCCATCTCATCTCATGGATTTGTGTTTATCTAATTTGCTTGAGCACAGTGTAATTCTGTCTTTCTCTACTGTGAACAATGCTTTATTCCCATAGAGTCTGCTATTAGATCAGGGACTTAGTATTTCCATCCTGGAAAATAATCCCCACAAATTGTCTACACTGTAAAGAACTGTAAGCTCCCACAGAGTAATGTAGAGTCTTGAAATCACAGACATCATTAACATCAACAACAGCATGAGAGAAAGTGAAAAATAAAAAAATGGGCAGAATTATGTGTGTAATAAGTATAGGCTGCCATTTTAAGTATTTTCTGTTTCATCACTGACTTACAGTACCCTATACAAGTTTAATCAAATTTGTTAATAAAGTGCTCTTTGACTTTATAACAATGATGAAGACCAAGTTCCACTACTGTATAGGTTGAAATGTTGTTAGTAGCACACAGTTCTCAACTTAGGTGATACTAAAATCAGGACTCAGTTTACCGGGGCTCTTTTCCACTGACTTTAGGAGAAGTTTACTTGAAGTTCCAGCTAGGCAAGGTATCTACAAATACCATTCCCTTCCTTCATAGGACAGCACTGTAGATGGTGCAGTGTCTTGGGTTGCAATGCAAGTGTGTATTCTGTTACCACCTGTTGAAACCAGCTGGGGAAGTGTTTTATCTCTTCTCTGACCCATTCCTCGTAACTGCAGCGGGGAGGGGCAAGTGTCTTCTGTTAATGGGCAGCTGTTAAAGCCAGCTGGGGCAGTGTTCTTTATCTTTTCCATCACCCATCCTCCCTCCAGGGGATATCTGCTGTTAATGGGCCATCGAGGCTCACTGCATGGCTGATAAAATTACATCATCCCCTTGTGAGATGATGCACTCAGTGGGAGGAGCCAAGCATTCCTACCTGGATAAAACCTGAGATTCAGAACACCAAGGCAGCCTGTTTTCCACTGGATTTCCAGAGGACGACAGGACCCATTTCACCACCACTGGACCTTCAGAGGAAAACTCATTCTTCTACAGGGTTATCTCTGCTCCAACCAAACCACATCTGTGACTCCAGGAGGATTTATTTGGACTGCTACCAACACCCTGACCAACGGAGTATCAGATTGTTTTCTGACTCTGTCAGTGTTTTCTTTTTTTTGTTTGTTTGCTTTTTTTTAACACTACTGCATTTTTATTTTTAATATTCCTAGTAAATAACTGTTATTTCTATTCCTGTATCTTTGTCTGAGAGCCCCTTAATTTCAAAATTATAATAATTCAGAGGGAGGGGATTTACATTCTGCATTCCAAGGGAAGGTCCAGCTTTCCCTGGCAGACACCTGTCTTTCCAAACCAAGACACGCAGCCATCTACCAACTCCCTGTTAAGAGAGCAGGCAGAAAAAACAGGGCTCCTCCAGCAATTCTGGCAGGTGTTTCTGGATAGAAATTTGATTTGCTCTGTGTGTGATCACACAGGATTCTGATCTGACGTCAAGATCAGCCAAAGTAGGTGAAGGTTGGGGACCAGGTGCAATATCATACTGCAACCCCTGCTGTGCTTCACAGAGCTGTACTGGAAGGACATTTCACAACCTAACACCATGCCCCTATCCGCTTACATTTGATACTATGCCCTAAACATTCCCTAAACATATTTTATAGTCTGGCAAGTACCATCTCCTGTATCTGACAAAAATAAACGTGACAGATTTTTCTTCTATGCCCTTTGGCAATTTTTGACACTGCCACTTCTTGAGACTTGACAGAATTGCAGCACAAGGCAGCATGGCTGCACTTGGTTACCTTAAAATATCTGCCTATGTGAAGAGCCACCATTCCCATGCCATCTTCCCATGCAAACTCACCTTCTCTGAGTGCTGCTGCCAGCAGTGGAGCAGCCTGTGGAGTTTCTCCAGAATCAGGTTTGATAAGTAGGTGGGGTTCTACATGGACATCATCAAACCCACACAGATCTCCCAGTTCTGCATAGATGCGCAGCTTTTCTTCCAAATAACTGCAGATTTGCTGGTCCTGGTTACTCAGTGATTCTGCCAGCCAAAATTGAACAGTGTAAAATTGAAAACTGTATTATCATTTTTTTTATCCTGCAGGTAAAGCATGCTCCCCATTCGCCTTCATAATATTCATGCCATGTAGAAAGTGCTAATTCAAGTTAATGAATTAGCTACTCTTTTTTTATGAATTAGGCTACTTCTTTTAAGTAGCCAAGACCCAAATTCATCCAAGTTCATCCCATAGTCTGTCCAAATGAAAGCTAACACACACCCTGGCAGAGTCTAGGCCAAAGCCCTACCCTGATGAGTTGGCTTTGTCTGCCCTCTCTTGGCCCTCATTACTCCTGCTGCACTCAAAACAATATGTCAGTTCTACCTCCTGAAAAAGCACTTGGCTCATGTGTGCTAATAATTCAGGGCCTCAACATCAAAGAACACCTACTTTCAGCAGAGGATGCCCTTCCCTGTGGCTCTCAGCTGGACAGACATTGCTGCAATTTCTCTCCTCACAGCAGTATAAAGATGTGGGAGTTAGGTGTAGGGGCACCAAGGAAGCAGAATTTGTCCTTATTAGCTATATTTGTGGATAAAAATAATAGCAGCAAAGGACCAAGTGCCATAAACAAGCACAGAGCCACACAGCTGTGAAGATTCATGGTATGTCCACAAACTCAGAATTACCTGGGTCCTGATGCTAATCAATTAAATTCAGTGTTTGTTTTGAAAACAACCATTTTTATTTTTCATTTTTTGTTATAGTGATGTAGCAAAAAAACAATGAAGTGTTTGGAAAAGACATGCTTCTCTTTCACTACACTCACATTATACCATCAGACCACCCCATCTATCTCTGCTGTGACCCTGCCTGTTGAGCCACCTTGGGTGCACCAGACAGTTTGGGTGCATGACTAACTCATCCTGAATTCTGAGGACGCCAGAGCTCTCAGAGTGACAGGAAAAAATACCACACCTTGATATTTCTGAATTCTGTATGCCTTGGCCTCAGCAACACGTCTGTCCTCATCAGATTCACTCATTTTTACCTCTTCTTCTTCCTCTGGACAACTTCAAAGATAAAAGACAAAGGTGGATAAAGCAAAATTGCACATCATCTATTCATCTTCAATACAACAAACTGCTCTGTTTGTTGTTATGTTCACAACAAACAGAACACAACACCAGCACCTTTGGCAACAATCCAGAAGTGCGCCATTTGTCTGCCTCCTTAAGAAGTAGAAAGTGGAATCAAGCAGACTGAAGGACTCCTTTTAACACTGGCAAAGCAGCACTGCACACTGAGAGATGGGCTGGGGCACACCCACAGGTCTGCTGTCCCAAGCATAAGGTTGGGACCCATCAGAAGCAATATTTTCCCCACCATTCTTAAAGAGTTGGTGCCAAGATAATAGGCATGATTTGTGATTTCCTCAGAATGGTTGTATGGACACCTGCAGGACTCTGGAAGGCAGCCAGTGTCAAAGGCAAAGGTGAGGGAAGACTGGTACAATGGCTTGTAAGAATGTCTAATGAGGAACAGAAAGGCTCTGCTGATTCAGTGGGAAACCAGAAGGAAAATGGGAAGTGTGGCAGGAGTGATGAAGAGGTTTTGGCACCTTGAGCCTAAACTCACAGATGGACCCAAGTGCAAATGCAGAATGAAGAACATGCTGCCCATGAATATCCAACCAACCTCCCATCGGTGTTGGACTACCAGCATGAAAACCAAACCCCTTTTCCCCTACCTTTCCACTGCCTCTTGGATATGCCTCATCCAGCTGTTACGTTCCTCTTTGGAGCTGGTGTGAATCTCGTACATCTCAGGCCCTGCAGACGAAGCACTGATCAGGAACATCCCCCTTTCTTCATTGGCTACTTCTCTTACTATGAGCTTCTGAAGGGAGATAACTGAAGGCTTCTGGTCCTGGAGGAAACAGTCAAAGCACACACATAATAAATTACCTTCCTATAAAACACCACAGTCTAGGAAGACCATGATTTTTCAATTCATTGGACTAACTAGTCCTGGTATGGTCAGACTACTGAAAGTTTTGAGTAATCAGACATCCTTTTAAACTATTCTTTAAAATATGTTACACTTTTAATGAGCAAATTAAGCAGTAGGTATGTGCTAAAAAGAAAATCTCAGAGGTTCAGTGATACGGAGACACTATATTGATACAATGTTTAGATTTCTATAGTTTGGGAACTTCTTTCTATGACCTTTCCTGTCACTTATGTGTGTTTACTAGTATATTTTCAGTAACAATTTACTTCTGTTTGTTTTATGGAACAAAAAATTAAAATTTATATTAGACAACTAAAAGAGTCAGCATTACTTCCCACCTTCACAGTCATGTAAGGTACAACATTAAAGATACAATTCTATTATTTTCATCCTTCTCCACAAAAATTATTTATTTTTGAAAACTAATCTGATTTTCCATATACTGACATACTGCAGTTCTGAACACAATACCAGGATTTTAGAAAAAAAAAAGTTATGTGGGAATGAGCTGGATAAGGACCTAATTTCTGAGATATATACAAATAAATATGCAATGTGTATGTACAAATATCTGATAATATACTCACAACAGCTGCAAAGATGTATTTTTGATCCTTTTCTTGTAAGAACAGTAGTACATCAGTTAGAAGCAGAGCTAAGATGTCTTAAAATGAGAAAAGGAAAATAATGGCTTTTAATTAAAATCAGTGCAATGAGTGCAATTATTACTTTATAAAGGGAGAAGCCCCAGCGAAGAAATATCTCATAGAATCCTACAGTAAACTAAACAGGAAATATCTGAATTAGCCCATGGTCTGCATGAAGCACTTGCACATCCCTGCTTTGTATCTCCCAGGAAAATGCACCATGCTGGAGCACACGCCCAGGGAAAGAAGAAATCCTTGCACCAGTGGCAGTACAGTTTCCTTAAGCTACTCACCTGGCAAAGACTATTTCACATAACCTTGCTTTGCCTGTGCTGTTGCATACACTCACAGCAGAGTACTACATTGGTAAAAGCATTTCTAGAATAATGATCAACAGACAGCTCTGTACAGTTGTACAGCAAACACTAGTAGGCTCCCAAAAAAACCCAAACCCTAATACATGTTTAACACCAAAAATCAAAATCTGAGCTTGCATGTAAAAACTGTGCTCCAGCCAAATGTGGCTTTGAATTTCTTTGCTACTATGGATGTCTCATTACCACTGAATTGTTAATGAGCTATTTTCAATGGCAAATACTGTGAACAATAAAAATTTAGAAGTCAAAACACTATATTCTGAAATGAAATTGAAAAGCAAAAAACTGGAAGGAGGGGGGGGTGGAAAAAGAAATGCAGATGGCATTTTATGTGAATTTGAGTTCCAACGCAGATTACTCACAGACCACGGCAGCTTCTGGAACTGATCATCCAGAAATTAGTGGGACATTTGCAATACCATTACCTCAGACACTCTTATTTGCAATACAGCACAAGAAAGTATTTTCATGCTTTAACCTGAATGATTTTTCATGCATTCAGTCTTTGAATGTTATTTGCAAATGAAGAGTTAAAGGACTTTACTGCTCAGATGAGATACCTTTGAACCGACCCGTCGCTGTCTTCCAATACACTAAACCTTCATGAAGAAGTATCCTCTCTTTCCTCACCAAGTCTTGCTTCCTAAAAACATGGCCATTTTTCATCTTCGTATACGTTTTGTTTTCAGTTCTACAGAGAATTTCCAACAGCTTTTGCTTTTTCTCATACTCATTCACTTTCAAATCTACTGCTGTTATTACATCCTTAATTAGACGAAGGGCTTTGCACAGGTCTGTATGTTCTTCTGTTCCTTCTGTATGAAATAAAAAATAAATAGCATGACATCAGTCAGCATGTTCAAGAGAAGATATAATGCCTTACCTTTTGGAAACAATCAGCATGATGCAGAACTTGAATTCATAAATTAGTTAATATAAGTTGAACCTTGCAACTATCTTACTAGGATTATTAAAGGTATATACCTTTGTTTAACTCACCTATTAAAAAATTATCTGAGATTTATTCATTAGCCAAAACAACACTATATAGTTTAATACAGTTGAATAGTTTCTGACATATTTATGAGGTGCAAGGACTTTAAAAAAATTAGCTAAGTAAATCATATAGTATATTATTTTTCTGGCTAATCAAAAGAGCCCATGAAACAGGATTGCATGTACAAAGGATTTGCATTGTATATGCAACTTTCTACAATGTTCATTTACTGCTCTTTTGTGGGGCAATATCTGTAAGTTAACAGTAATTGTAAAATACTCTACCAAGTTCCAGAGGGCATTCAAGCTTTGCCTGAAAAAACAGAGCAATTTACAAAATGTTTGCCCAGCCCTACTTAGAAAAGACTCCTCTAGAGTTGATTCCAAAGGCACAGATGTGTATCTGAGCTAGCTCACATACTTGATAGTCAAGGTCTTTTCCTAAAAAGAAGTATTCTCTCTTGGACTGCTATGGCCTACCTGCCTGGCTGGAATATCAGAAATCTTCACAATCCAGCCTTGGCATGGCCTAGACAGACCAGAGAGCCCTGTTCAGGTGACATTTGCCTGAACAGTGGGTATTTATGTCGCTCTGGCTGTATCTCAGCAGAGCAGTGAATTTGACCTTTTGTGATATTTCAGCTGTGCAAACCCCATGCGTTAGAAATGTGCTAGGGTTTCAGACATGAAGCAACACTTCAGCTTTTACTCACCTTTTGAGTATTGCAATATCCTTTCAACCAGAACAGGGTATTTGGTGATCCGCTGGGTGACGAGCAAAATGCATTCAGGGATTCCTCGGCGTCGTGCCAACAGGTTACTATTCCTCAGCTGCACAGATATAAATACATACCTTAAGCAGTAAATTGCATATTAAACCACAAATTGACTAATAAGAAATATGATCTAAAAGCATTAGAATAAGTTAAAACAAATGCTGGGTAATCTGATCCATCCCCAAGGAACAGTTGCTGTGCTGAGGGATGAGGCGTACTGTAACGGGAACATGTGTGTAATACACACTGGATGCCAAAGCATTCTAAAATTTGAAAGAAAACTGTGATTTATCAGCTCACTAGTTAAGAAGGAAAAACTTCTGCCATTTTTATTAGCCATTAAAAGTGAGTTACTGAATATAATTTCCAACCCTAAATCTAAGTAATAGCTATGTACCTTTTTCCTGAGCGTTTTGTCAATAGTGCTCATGATTCCACATTAACTTACTTTAATAAAATTCTGGAACTTCTTGTTTTGTTGCAGCTCTTTGAAGAGATTAACAGCTTCTTTCTGATGGCTACAAAACTCTCCATACACCCTCTCCATTTTAGTTGCATTTTCCTCTGAAAACTGAAGAAATTAATAAGTGAATTGTGCTCAACATTCTATCTGACAGGAAAGTGTATACCTTTAACTAGTGAATTTTGTACAAATAGGGAACTTTACATTGCTGGTTTATCAAGTCCTCTGAATTTCACTAACAGGGCCTGTCACTACAGAATGAAAATAGGCTAGCTGTTTTTAGGAGCAAGAAGAGGAACACAGGCTGGAGGGAGCACAAGCAACTTCCACTGTAGCCTAGCCAGTAACAGCTAGGACATCACAACAGCATGTCCTTCACCTACTTTCAAACACAACCCTCTGAGGTTCATTTAGTTTTGTCCAACCTCCACGTTGCTTCTAGACAAGGTAACAGCTCAGCTCTTTATTTCAGTGGAGTGAAAACAGATGGACCAAAGGTGAAAAGCTACATCTCCCTTCCCCAAGGAGCTGAGGTGTGAATGCCAAGCCATCAGTTAGCTGTTCTTTGGCCACAGGAAACACCTTGCAACCCGCCCTTCCTGAGTAGGCAGTGTCCTGGGATGTAACATGCCAGATCACTACAAGAAATTAATGGGTAGTTTCTTTTCCATCACGGGTTGGGTTCTTGACATCTCTGCTCAGCTGATAAAAAAGTGAATCCATTGCTTCCATTTTTTGCAGTCCATAGCACAGCAGCCTTCTACTGCAAACATGACCAAGTTCATCACTCTCCTTGTCACTCATACCACACAGGGAGAAGTCCACCCCAAGCTCATCACATGAGAGAGATTATTGTTACCTAACAATAATCATATTTTTTTGCAGTGGTGAATATCAGGGGAGGACAGGTTTTGAATCTTTTTGAGGCAACTATAACTGTCTTCTTGCCCACAGAACTTTTGGAGTAAAAAAAATGGTTTAAATTTGGAACCCTGAGCAGTCAAAGGATTAACAGAACTGATGCTTCTACCTGCTGCACAAGGATGTCTCCAATTCTGCTGATGACAAAATTACGCTCGCTCCCTGCCTCACATGATTCCTGCCGTCTGTCCTTCATTCTGCAGAAGAATTGCCTGTGCAACTCCAGGAGCTCATCTAAGCAGGGGAATATTCTGTCCACCATGCTGTGGTCAAGCTGCAGTTCTTCCTTCATCCCTTTCCTGAATATTTCAGACATAATGAACAGGGTATGGATGTGATGTACTTCTGTTTGCATCAGCTCTGCAGTATAAAGAAAAGAGCACAGTGTAGTAATCACCTGAATATTTTGCACACCTTCTAGGATAGACTTTAGTCTATCAGATACAGTCATAATTCCTCTTTTCTGTGTGAGCCTTAAGCCTAATACATTATGTCACTAGGAAGACTTAATTTATCTGGCTCTGACACAATTCTCTCTGTATCCCACTGAACAAGCTGTGGTTGTAATTGAGCTGGGGATCAGATGAGGCCCCTTCCAATTTCAACCATTCTGTGAACAGGACCAGGCATGTCTCTGGTAGCCACTGCTATCCATTTCCTTAGCTCTAGGAGACACTGTAATTTGTGATAAAAATGTTCTGTGACCCTTCTTGTTGTTTTGAATTGAAGCATTCATTCTTCTGGACATAAAGTAAATTCCCTCTCTGTTTGATGTACCAAACCATGTTTAAACCTACACACAGCTTGGAAATACTGACCAAATATGACATCCTGTCGCTTGACGACATCCTTTTCTTGCTGGCTGCAGAACATTGGATCCACAACAAGACTCCAGGACTCTGCCTCAAACTCTTCTGCATCTGTGCAGAGACCAGTCCACTGAGACATATCCACATCATCTATGACAAAATTTATATTTCTTTAACACCACACATATAAAGAGTGAGGGAAGTCCCTTGGCACATGCAGATCTATTCATATAGTAAGGGGAATAGATTAAGTAAGGGGAATCTTCTTTCCTCAGACTAAATCCTTTTTATAACTCTTTTCTTTAAAAAACCTTGTAAAATTTAAAAATAAAATCCAACATTTCCAATAGCAGATATCCAGTGAGTGGTATATGCACCATCCTATGTGAGTGAAAGCTCTTCAGCTTTCAAATTCAGTCTTACACCTAGCTACAGAAAAAAATCTACTTCTATTTGCTTCATAAGGCTATGGAGCTACTGTAAGAACACAGCTCACCAACAGGAGTTAAGAATTTGAGCTACTGAGGAAATACATGTATTGCAGGTTTACAGTTTGCAATGGACACTGTCAACAGAGTCAGCTGGATGAATGCAAAAGAAAAGTGTATTACTGTTCTGTTTCTGCAAGGATGCCAAGTACATTTATCCCTGTTACTTTGAAAATGTCAATGACATACTAAAATATTCTAAAAGTTATAAAATAGTTCATTATAAGGAAAAAAAGGAAAATTTCCCTTTTTAAGACTAATGTGTTTGATTTCATAGTTTTAATGAAGGACACAACTATAATTATCAAAAACGAGCGCTCTCCTTTGAGAAGATGAAGTATCTTCTTAAATCAGCTAAGGAGTTTTTCTGGTTTTCACTTTCCAATAGCAGCTATAAGATGGAGCATCTGTGCAATATTCTCACCTTCCATCATAAAAGCATCCATTGAAGAAAAGGTCCCTAATGCTTGTAGCATCTCTTCAGACTGTGACTTTGACCTCCAGGTGCTAGTCTCAGAGTCTTGTTCAGAAAATTGTGTAGCTCTTCTGCAGCAGAAATAAAAAAAAACCCCACATTTATTTCATGGTTTGAATTTTCCTAGAAATGCTGAAGGATGTATTTAGCATACTCCATTGGCAACTGCCGCTCTACCTTTCCAAACTGGCACTGGGGACACTTTTGGACAAGAGGAAGGGCTGTTGTGAGGCGTCCCTCTTTCCAGGAGAAAGTCCAATAGGCACAGAGAAAGAAGGATGCACTGAGGATAGCACCATCTGTGAAATGTCTCCAGGCAGGGAATCTGTGAGGCAAAGCACAACACAACATTCTGACAAACAATGCATTTGTCATTGTTTGACGGAGTATGTCATCAACAGCACATTTATGATGAGAAATCCTATCTGGTACTCATACTGACCCACACCAGGCATCAAGAATGTCCACCTGCCAAGGTACATAACCTCAATGCTCTCTCACAGAATATAAAATTAATTATCATTTGATAAGAAAATAATATCAAATCATACGTGCTACTTTTTGGTTTTGTTTTCACTGAAAATACAATAAATTCACGCTCATTTTAGTAGAGGATGAGTTAATTCAAGAGTGATCTCTAAAAAAAATTCCATTCATATTAGAGACACACACCCTTTCATACAGGTACTGAAAAGAAAACTGAAAACAGAAAAATGACATGGGAAAGTTCATGCTGTCAGTCCCATGATTTTTAATCAAGGCCTACCTTAGAAATGCTAGGTTTATACCAAACTTACTTGTTGCACCAACTTGGAGCTTGTTTTTGTTATGGTATCTCTCCTGGGATTTCTGAAAAAAGAAGAATTTTTTGAAATCAAATAGCTGATAATATACTTCACAGTCAAGTCAGTAACTCATTCACATATACCATCATACAAAAGGCTACAAGAAAGTGGTCCTAAATTAAGGTACTAATTCCTTCCAATAACAGATTTTATTAATTACTGGTAGATAATAATATTAAAAGCAGAATACTATTTGTACTGCAATACAAAACTATTTATTCTAATCAGACTGAGTTACAACATTCTACTTTCTCTATATGAGTATTGCCTGCAAAGGCTGCAGGAAAAGTGCACATTTGGGGCTTTACACTCAAATAAGATCAAAGCATTTGTGGTAGTACACTATCTGAAGTGTGGGTACCAGAGGCAGAACTGCTCCCCCTCCCAAAATGGACTTTTGCCAAATCTGTGGCAAAAGCCTGCTGTGCTTGGGCATATACTTCACTTCAGGTGGGTCAGTGAACACTTCCTGCACTGCATTCTTGCTGAGGTGAGCTGGGGGCTCTTGTCTCCTCTTGTAAACAACCCACAATCCCCAGGGACCAAAGCTGCCAGCTCAGCAATCTTAATTCCGAATGGAAGTTTCCCAGAAACGAGTGCAAGACCATGACGTGAAAATTGTAAACAAAATTAAACCCACTTGATTTATGCAGAGTTCAAGGCTTGTCCATGCTGAAGAATCAGTATGGAATCATGCTCTCCTTGTAAGCCACCATGATGCAAAAACACAGCTACACCCAGAAAGACACGCTCCACTAATGTGAAAAATTACCTGCATCATTGTGGCACACTTCTCTTCAAGTGTCATTTTATTTCTTGAGGGCAGTAGCCTTACACATCTGGTTTTCAAGATTATGTCTTTGTTATGATAACCTCACCATGCATGCATTCCTTCTTAACAGTTAAGGTAATACCCATCAGCTGTAGTGCTGGTTTTGTCCTCAGAAGAGCCTTTGCTGGTTTTCAGCTCAGAAGCAGCTGAACACTAGGAGCAACTGCCTAGGCAGGCAGCCATGGAGTCTCCCCCTCCAGAGATTTTCCAGAATGGTTGAAACAAATATCTGCCCGAATTGTTACCTAAAAATGAGCCTGCCCAAGGACGATGAGGTGGATGAGGTCACCTGCCAGAGCCTCTTTCATCTCTGCTTTCCATTACTCCAAACATATGGAATGCCCCCCAGTACACAAAGGGTTCTTTCTCTCTGGGGTTTTGAGAAGCCTTTCTTTTCAATCTGTCCTGTAACCCTCTAGGCACACCATTGCACAGTCTGAGCTTGCAACCCTTTAGAAATATAAATATTTCTTGAAACTCATTTTTGATCCCCTACTAAAAACTGTTGCTCAAGCACAGTGTTTGCTCTGTTGCTCACATTAATGTTGCTCACATTAGCCATTCTGACACCCTTACAGCCCTTCTCACACAGACACTGGGTCTGGGCAGTCTGTGTGTATTTTCTTTTTTCTTTCATCATGTTTCCAGCCCCTTGGAGAGCAAGTATGCTCTAGTTAGATCAGTGTAGGAGGTTACCTTGGTGCACACAGGAGCACACTCCTTGCAGCTTTTATGCACAACCACGCTGCAATCTGAAAGAGAAGGTACATTTCAAAGCCTGGCACCAAAGAGGGTCCCCAGTCTGCAGAAAATGTACTCTGAGGCTTCAGTTTTCCCTTTTCCAGGTTCACTTACTAAAGTAATCCTCAGGATTCTTTGATGTACAGATCCGGGCTAGAAGGAAGTTTCTGCCTAATGTGCTAGGGCTAGGAGATGGACAAGGTTCTTTCTGAATCTGTTGCCTGCTGTCCTTCCTCCCTCTCTCTTGTCAACCTCAGCTCATTACATAAAGCAGGTACATCCCAAAGTAGACAAGGTTTCAAAAAACACACTAAACCAGGATGTCAGAACAGCATTTAGAGCACTGTAAATTCACATGTAAAAGCCAGCAGCTACTTACAAGAACACTGCAGTGACTCCTTTCCTAGGAGGGCCTTTTCACAGACCATACATGGGATAACTCCTGGGAAAGTCCCATTTGTGAAATTGTGCCTGGTTGGTTTCTCCTTATCTTTAGTATCTTTACTTTTTGTCTTCATCCCCAAAAAACAGAGGCAGGAAAATAAATAAATAAATAAATAAATAAATAAATAAATAAATAAGATAAAGTTATTCAATCTTAAAAACAATAAAATATTCTCTTGTAAAACCAAATTATTCTAGAATAATTAATCCCTGTCCTGGAAGACTTGCAACAGCATACTGCACTCTTACACCCAATATTGCTGAAGCCCTAAAATCATATAGGCATTGCTTTTACTGGCAGCTAGGCCTGGAAGCATTATCAAGGAAGACTGGCAGAAATACATTTATAGATCTACAAAAAGGGGAGGGACAGGAAACAAGATTTAAGAAGTGTTGATTCACTGCACACACAGGTATCTATGCCTACATCCTCTACATGTACACAGCTCATGCCTCTGCAGATAAAAGTGCAGTTATGCAAATTCAGACAAGCTGTTTTTAGAAGACATTAGAAAAAAACTATTTTTAAAAGGACTTAAAATTTTAATAAATTCTGCCTATTTTTCCAGCACCCTTGTTGGCATAACTGTACATACAGCTTATACTTAATCTACTGACTGTTATGCTTTAGGAGAACACACAGACACAGGTTCTGCACAAACAGACATGCATGTTCATGGTCAGTTCTGATACTTGAAGGTACCACCTCAGACAAACAGCTTCACATGTGTTCCATGTATGTCAGGATGTCCTGGGGCACAGGAGGGCATGCTAGGAAGCCTGCAAAACCATCAAAAGGCCACCCAGAAAGAGCAGGTCAGCCAAGCCTGTCTTTCTAGCTGCTTTTTGATGCCATTAATCTAAAATTAGGATGTATTAAAATTAAACTGCAGTGTTGTAATCTACCTTCCCATAGTAGGCTGTGCAGTCCCCAAATCTCAAACTCTTTAACACTAAGCAGTATTTACTTATGGGAAAAGTCCCATTAACTTCAAATAAGGCAAATTCAACCAATTACACCCTAACGTAGAAGTTTACACACTCAATTACATTTTGAGAGCAATTCCAAGAACAGGCCCATATCTCTTAATTTTGTTTAACAAAGAACATATTTCTTAAATGTAATTCATACATTTAAATGTTGGCTAAATCACCAAATTGAATTACTAAGGACATCAAAGGAAAGCTGGTTTTTAATATGAAGGCCATTTCAGGTAACCTGCATATGTTTTAAATTTAAAAAAAGAAAAGTGAAAATAGTCTTCCTATGACTTTTGTGGTTTTGTAATAAACAATTTCTCTTTACATAAAAATTCAGCTTTCATCTAGAATTCATTTAATTACAGTGACATAATCATACATAATAATATGGACATAAATCCCAAATTACCTTGCATTTATTCCGTGTGCTGGTCATCCTGTTCATCAGAAAGCTGAAAGTCCGACTCACTTTGTATTTTTCAGACTCATTCTTTGAGGGTACAACATATTTATTCCATTCCTCTTCCTGAACCCTAAAGCACAGACCGGTGGAAAAAACATTCCTCATTCCAGTGGCAACACTCCTTTAATTAACATACAGCAGGATCTGGACAGCGCTTGTTTCAGCTAATATTTACAATTATGTGTTTTGTTGTGGGTTTAACACATCATAAAAAGATTACTACGCCTATATAAAAAGAAGTAACACTTGCCAATGAGCGCTCTCGTTGCACATTGGTATTGTTATACATTGCACATACATTTTATATATATGTATGTGTGTGTATACATGTATATAAAATGTATATATAACAAATGTGTAACAAGCTTGCCTAGATTACAGTTGGTATCAAAAGCTCCCCTGCTTTTTACTGCAGTGGTTTGGACATTCCTACAGCGGACACGAGCCCCAGGAGCAGACAGGAGCCCGTCCCTACTCGGAGGGATTGAGCAGACAGCCCAGCCTCTGCTGCAGCATGCGTGTGGTGGGAACTGGGCTGAGCTTGGCACACGGTTTAGGCATGAGTTCACGGAAGCCACGGGGCTCCACACAGCTGCTCCAAGCCCTCGTGGAAGGTCTCTTGCCCACGGGGCTCCCTAGATGGCATTCTGGCACAGACCTGCTCCCGGCTCTCCGTACCTTTGCTCCCGGCACTGCTCAGACAAGCTGCAGGCTCGCTCTGCAAGACACAAACAGCCACAGGGCACTCAGACTGCAAGGTTTGTTTGGAGCTCGACACCTCCACCGAGCCATAAGCTTACCAAACCACGGGTTTGCAATGTCATTTGGAAATCAGGAAGGCAAAAACATGCATACATGCATCGGAAACAGCTTTTTCTAGGTTAAGACCACTTCCTACTAAGCTTTTAGCTGACAGGACCTGCCAGAACTGAGAAGGGTATCAATGAGTGCCAGTCTCTGCAAGCAGCCTGTTTTTAAGAACAGCAAAAATTATTTATTTTGTTTTTCCTAACAACACAGACTTGAATGCCTCACCTTTCACTTTCCTTTTTACATAGTAATTTCTGTAAAATATCTTAATGACATTCTTCTGACATTTCCAATTGCACATCTTATGCAGCTTTATCTATTAAAAAAATTGAAATCCTTCTACATAAAGAGGAATACTACTACTCTAAGTACTGTCTAGGATGTTTAATGTGCTACAAATTTGTATCTTCTACAATTCTATGATCCTGTAAACAGATGACTCAAGGAGATACTTTTCACAAACTCTCTAGAAAGCAAAATAAAAGATAAACAACTCAGTTGGGTTTTGGAAGAAAATAAGCCCAAAACTACCATTTTCAAATTAAAAGACACACCTATTTGCAGACATTTTTAGCAAAGATACCACAGGTAGGGTTCAGAAAGATAAGTGCTTGCCTAAGTCAAAACACCAGAGTATGCATTCTTTGAAGTTGGATACAGCCTAAAACACCCTTTACTGAATCAGCATTTCTTCAGACAAATCAACAAGAGCCAGAGTATTAGCAAAACAAAAAGGGCATTTCAGTCAGTTGTCAGGCACAACCTGTGCCACAGGATGTTTCTGTAAGAAACCAGTGCCATGTATCCATGGGAAATGAATTCGGCCTCATGCAAAACAGCACTATGGAGCTGAGACACTGCCTGGAGGAGGGATGGACACTGCCTTAGAGAGTGTAAGGGCCTGGAGGAGGGATGGACACTGCCTTAGAGAGTATAAAGGCCTGGAGGAGGGATGGACACTGCCTTAGAGAGTGTAAGGGCCTGGAGGAGGGATGGACCACTGCTCATGAGCACACCATCTGCAGAGCAGGTACAAATCCTTTACTGTTACAGCCTGGTAACTCCCTCTGAAATAAAGGCAGGTCGTATGTTTTAAACCTGAGCATTTTGCAGGTGTCTCTCAAGTGATGTGAGCTGTACGAAAAGCACAGTGTATGTTTTTCACACTTTGCACAGTTTTCAAATATAACCCATACCCTCACTGAGCAAAGGGTGTGTTGTGTTCTAAATATGACACTATGTGTCTGGAAATAAAGCACGTCAGAAACAAATCATAAAAACTTACAAGCTTTTTGCAGAGACATCTCTGACTCTGCTTGATGGAGTGGGCGGGTTTTGCTTCCCAGCCTGTAGATACCACAGCCCACCTGTGTTTCAGAGATTCCCTAGGATCTGTGGGAAGCTGGAACCATTTGCCCTCTTCGATGCCTCTTCTGTGTCATCCTGAGCTTCCTCCTGGCCTATGTGAGACACTTAGCAGGAGGCTAGGGTAAGAATCTTCCAAAGGGAGGTTTAGTGCCCTGGTCTGCATTCATTTCTGTGGCTATTGCTCTCTCTGGTTGTGTGCCCTCTCAAGATCAGTGGCTGTGTCACAGGCATGATGGGGCTGTAGACAGGAAAAAATTGAGGGGTGATGGTAGGGCTACCTGAGGGCTACCTAACATATGTTGGAATCCTAGAAACTTAGAATTTGGGGCTTTAGCGTATAGTAATACATATGAGTCAAGATGGAGGATCTTGGGTGTTGTCTGAATCCTTCTTTGCCTTCTTCTTCCTTCTTCTTCATGGGTTTGGGTGGTTTTCTGTAACTGGGTGAAAAAGGTCCACGTTGCAGGCCTTGGGTGGTCATTATTGGGTCAAAACCATAAATAATATAAGTGTCACCTTGGTACTGGGTACTTATCACTTAAAAGACCTTGGAGAGTGTAGGGATGCATTTCCCATACCCAGCAACTGTTTTCCATATAGGGAAAAGTTTAAGACTCACCTCTTAAAGTAAAGAACCCTGAAACTTCCATACCCTCCTGGCAGTGATTGGCTCAGTGCCAAAAGATAAGCATCTCTTGGATCTTGTCACTGTTCTTCAAAACCTGTATCTCCCTCTGTTGGCCGCAAGCCAGGTAATCCCTCTTAAAACATTCAGTATTTAGGAAGGAGCACAAAAGGAAGTAAAGGTTTTTCGGGGTGTCTTAGCGAGGTGTCAGAGATTGCTCAGACACCTGTGTGCGGCTTATCATTTGTTTTCTGTAACATTTGTTATTTTAATATTTTTCTTTATTAAACCTTTTGATTTACAAAAAACACCTCTGAGGGGCAGTCTCACTCTAATTAATCATAGCCACTTCTCTACAAAGGCTGGGCCCTCAGAGATTGATACATTAGCACCTGGCTTATTAGACTCTGGCCACGTGTTAATCTGTGTCAGGAGGGAGTTAGAAGCACTCCATTCTGCCTCACTTCCCTAGCTTGCTAGTTAAGTTCACAGTACCTGAGCCTGTAAATACTGTAAACAGATAAGATACAATAAACATCCAAGTCCAAACTCGACATCTTCATTTTTCATGTTATTCATCCTGACCTTAGCAGAGAAGAACAGAAGCCAAAACCATCACAAACTGGTGAGCTCTGTAAAGCCAAAACCATCACACACACTGGTGAGCTCTGTAAAGCCAAAACCATCACACACACTGGTGAGCTCTGTAAAGTAAGGTCATCAGCACTGGGCCTGGGCAGGCAGGTACTGAATAATGCAAAGCCAGGGAACTGACCTCCGTTTGAATCCCCAACTGCAAAGTCCCGAGGAAGGCGAGGTCTTCCTGCCAATCCTTTGGGTGAGGAGCAGGAATAGGAGCGTGACCGAATCCCAAACGCTGTGCATTCCTGTGAGGAATTGCAGCAAATCAAGCCTCGTGTCATTTTGAAATGCATCAGCAACAGAAACAAAGCAAATCAGGACAGCTGACCACTCGCGTGAATTTTCTTGACATCAAGTTGAGTTTTTGACAACTTCCTGTGAATTCTAAGGAAGTCTGTCATACTTCCACCATGATACATTTTTTTGTTCTCCAGGAAATTAGTTGTGAGTGCAAGTTAGACTAAGAGACTAAAAGAAATTCTACATTCTTCTCCAATTTACACATCCACACTGTATTGTTGGCCATTATTTCTGATGACAAAGCTATCTTCTTTTACCAAGGAAGGGGTTAATCTTAGTACTTTAATACTTCAAGAATACTTCGTGGATACTCTAGTCATGCCTTGGTAATTACAGATGTCAGAGTTTCCAAAGAAAGGAGTACACCTCTCTTTTCTCTGTGTTGTTTTTTGCTTTTTTCATCGTTACTGTATTTGAAAACATTTTCCAGTTACCAAATATCTCAACAGTAAGTCTTGAAAGGAAATCCCCTGATTTTTGATACATCATTTACACTCCAATAGAGACTATTCCTAAAACTCCTGTGAAGTGCTTACCTTTTTGTTTTTTAAAACAGCCCTACCAGAATTCATGTTTGTGCTGAACTCTTTTTTTCCCTTCATGTAATCATTTGCTGAAGGTCAGATAAAGTTCTACAGTGGCAACAAGTGCATCTAAAAAATCACAAAGAATCTCTGCAGATAAGAAATAACCCTATGTATGTGTCTGAAGATCTCAGGAAATTAATGTAGACAGGATACTTCAGAAAACCATAACCATTTACATCAACCAAGGGACACCCCAACTGAATTTCCCTGAGTTTAGAAATTGTTTTAAGACAGGCAGCAGGCCAATTTTACACTTTGCAAAGCATTACTCTTTCACATAACTAGAGCTGGTTAAACATTTTCTCACTAAACACATTTTGGTTAAAAAATGCTGATTCACTGGACCTGAAACACTTCCTTTGAAACACTCCTGATAAATGGTGTGTTTTTTAAAGCTGGGGCAAATCTCTGGTGGACACTTCCTTCCCATGGCTGCTTTCTTCCCAGCCCAGCCACTCCCAGGGAGTTCTACCTTCACATCTCAGTGTGAGTGGTCTCTGCAGAGACTAGCACTGCCAACTGGGAACTCATCTTTCCCCTTCAGGTTAAAATGTCTCTCGAATAGTTTCAGTGATTTCCTTAACAGGAAAACAATTCAAACCAAGACAGGATCAAGTACCTTGGGCTGCAGACTGGCAGGAAAGTCCAATCCATCTCTGCTGGAAGCCATAGCCTCTGAAGTAGGGTAGTGAACGTGGGATCTGTCTGACACACCTCCACTTCCATTGTCTACCTCAAGGTCATCCAGACTGGAACTGAAGAAGACAACAAAGTCTTTAACTTCCCTCAATTCCTCACAGCAATTTACTTCAATCTTAATGCAACAAGCAAAGACACAGCTGAGCCCTCTGAACAATGACAGCCCAAACCACCATGATTGTGTCAGGCAAACCATGCCCTGAGGCCTCTCTCAGGTCTGCAGTGCCCTGGTCAAGGTTTTTCTGTCCAGGACCCTTCTGACACAGTGTCAGGACCTGCAGTGCAGATATCTGCAGATATCACCCATGATCACACACTCCCACCACAGCCAGACACCTCTGGATCATGACTTTTACATACACATTCAGCATCTCCCGAAAAATGAGATTTTTTTTGTTCCATAAACTTGTCTACTACAAAGAAGATAAGGAGAACTGAGACAAGAAGTGGAACTGAGAGAACTACCTCAGATCTCATATCAGGATATGTGGGTGTAGATGAATATTGTGTGTGTGTGTGTTTGGAAGGCATGACATGGCTGTTCACGGATGTATTTTTATGTACATCTGTGACTTCATGACAGAAGATGGAAGAGAAAAACACCAAGAAGAGATTAAGGAGGGTCTTGAGATAGATCATGAGGTCCAGTTCAAAAGATAAACATTTAAAAAGATAGAGAGCAACAAGCAGGCTGAAAAATCTCTGGCTAAATCAATATGTCAAACATGTAGAGACTGTTTTATTGGCAAGGCTTCCTGAGCAGGAGAGTGCACTAAGGTTGCTCAGCAGTATCAGAGTTTCCCAGAATGAGTCCTGTTACCTGGAAGAGCAAGTTCATGGTCTTTTCATCGGACTGACTGGAAGGAATGGTTGACTGCTTGCAATAACATTCCAGCCTTACAACATAAAACTTTAAATTATGTATGGTATTTCTAAATAGCTGGAGTTCCTACCAGGGATAACAGCACAAAAATTCCTTCACACACCACTACTTTTTTGAAGCACAAATATATCTCTACTGTCTGCAACTACTTCCTTATTACCGTCCTGGAGACAGTATTTTGCAATGTTTCTGAATAACAGCCCACAAGACATCTCAGAAACAAGTTATATAAAGGCATTATCAGTTACTGACACCCATTAAAATTGAAAAAGCAATACATGTCTATGTCAACAGACAAGCATCCATGACTTACTGTGGTAACTTCTCCAGGGAACTTTTCTGACATAAAAAGCCAGTTTAAAAATGGAATTACATACTACTAGTCTTATTTTAAGTGCAATATTTGTATCGCATATGTCATATGACATATTAAGGCAAATCACATGTCTCTGCAAATTTATATACACTCCTAAAGTTCTCATACAGGTCCCTAACCAATGTCCTGAAAAGGGTGGGACTAGCTAAAAATATATAAGATAGAAATGTTTCTGACTACAGGCACAGGAAGATTATAGTATTCTGCATGATATCTCTGTAGTTAGCAAGAAAAAAAAAAAAAACAAAAGCAAACAAAATAAAACAAAGAAACAAAAAAACAAAGACCAAAAAAGGATTGTAAAAGAAAAACTCTGTCTGGCATTTATTATATTATCTATGTCAAAGATTCCTCCTAGTGGAACTTCATAGTTGCATAAGAAACTCAAAATTCAGGAAGAGAAAATTTTATTGCCCACTTTAAATAATAATTGGCTGACCCTTCTCGTCCTTACTGTTTTTATATAAATCTGATGCTCTACCTCCAACTAGACCTAATACCCTTCAAAGGTGGGAGCGAGATTCAGACTTCCTCCTGGGCAGGAAGAAATCTCATCTATTCAGAGAAACAATAAAACTTTTTTATCCAGAGAATTTATTGTTAATTTTTTAAATTTTTAAATTACTTTTAAAAAACCTAATTTTAATGACCAAAATTACAGTTCCATCTTCAAAGCTCTCTGCATTTCTGAAGCCTTTTGCAGGAGGGTCTTCAGACAAGTGGCAGCAAACCTTGTGTACCAGCAATGGAGAAGAAAACAGTCTGAACCTGTCAGAAACAGCAGCTACACTCTGCACTGCATCTTTTGAGATAAGAAATACCTACACCATCAGGAAAAACACAGTCCTTCTGTGCCTTCACGGCCTCTTTAAAGTCTTGAAATATTCCCATAGACTTCAGCAGATTTTGGACTATTTTCTTAGCAGAAAATACAGCTGAGGAGTACCACTGTGAAATTCTGTTTTCTGTCAAAAATGCCACAATGGCAGTGACAGTGAAGAGCTGATTCTTTCTTTTTATTTTGTAAAGAGTATTTGCCTACAAGAAATAAAGGCATGAAGGTATCCATTTGCATTCAAAATACATTTACTAAGAGGACACTTTCATGTGTTAAAATTGTCTTCACAGCTATTTTTATGAAAACAGATTACTAGGACAATAAACATTAGTGATGAAAACCAGAGATTTCACCCCAATAATACTGTTTATTACTTCAGATTCTGCTTCTCCTTTTCAACAAAATGTGGTTATAAATAATCCTTGTTCTGGCCATAGCATCAAGTAAATTCCATACCTTCTTCTTTTCATGTCAGCATAAAGTTGGCCCCGATCCTTAATAAATCCATGGGTCTTGAATGGAAGATATGAATCTGCCACATACAGATGAGAAGGTGAAACGGTGTGTCTTAATCCTGCATTTTCTTCTTTTTTTACTGGCCTTTGACTTTCTTCATTTGGGAGATACATAAACTGATCATTCTCCTCAAGGGAGGGGGATGAAGAGCTCTTAGCCATCTGGATTGAGTTGGTGGGATTCAGACACATTTCACTGCTATCACCATCTCCAGGAATGTAGTTACTCTTTAGGTCTCCAGCCTGCAGGTAAAAAATCAGTGCTGGTAAGAGGCAACAACAAAACATGTTGTCAGGAAACAAGGACCTGAGAAGTTTGCCATTTTGTTTATGGCTATATGTTCTGAGTGGTTTTTCCCTATCACTTTCTACCACACGTGAATTAAAGGCAATTTATATGACTAAGAGATTCTAGACTTTGCATTACTTTTTTCCCTAGTTAGGGCAGAAATTAGTTGGTATTTCCAAGTCTACTGAATTTCTCCCTCATATTTATACCTTTTATTAAATGTACTGATACACATATTTATAGACTTTATTAAAAAATACCCTTGAGTTGAGAGCAAAAAATATGCATAATACATTAGTGTGGGAGACATATGGAAGGAAATCCAAACATTGTGCAATTTAATTTGGAAAAATCAGCCTACACATCATGCACTTTTAATTTTTCAGCACCAGTTTCCTAAGCTTTGATATAAATATACATGACCTGGAACAGAGTTTCTCGAGGGGAGGAAGGGAAAGGATTCTTATTTTTTGCCATTAAACAATTCAGGGCCGGAAGCACCTCTCCTTTTGCACAAAGACAGGAATAGATTTGGGAATTCTATTTTCTCAGGTACAGGGATCAGGATTTAGACTCTAGTCAAAAATAATTCTTTGAATTCCCTGTTGACGCTGCAGAAGATGCTAAAATACAGTTAGTCTTTTAGCCAGAGGCAAAAGTCATGTAATTAGATACTGCATCATATTGAAAAGTCACATTGCCAGTTAAAACACTCAATGTCCAAAAAAGCACCTGTATAAAAGCAAGAATAAAGGAAGGATTGCAAGCGTCTCCAAAGCCCTGGTCTTTCTGATTGCAGACTTCCTCTTTTCCAGTTCCTCTTGAGACGTGCTTTCATCCCCAATTTAATTATGTTTCTCTTAGTAAAAAGACAGGAAGAACTGCTGGCATTTTTACAGCAGGCCACATTTGCATTCGAAGACAACACAGCACATGCAAGTCTGGAAACACTTCTGTTGTGCTGTGCACATGACATGCACGAAGGCAAAATGCTTTTCCCAGCTCTTATGCAGCTGTTCCTCCCTGAAAAGTTATTCCTGTCCGGGCAGTGTTCCTCCCCAGCACCAGAGGGACCCTCTCCAGCAGCCACTCTGGCTCCTGCTGAGTGGTGCTTAAGGGAGAATTTGGCCCCCATCAGCAATTTTAAAAAGTAGAACGTGGCCACATACTGAGCAAAGGTTAGCAACCCAAGCTGAAGGTCCCCTGAGCAGTACATCTGGGTAACATCTCCATCTGTAATGGAGATGCAGTTCTGCAGTTCTTCCAGCCTTGACATTGCTCAAATTAAAGGTTCAAAGACTGCACTTTATAGTCCCCTGACAGCTGCTCACTCATGGGTCATTATTACAAACATTCATCTCTCAGATTCATCTGTAATACATATTACATCTCTTCAGTGCAATTTGAACGCACTCAGCCTCTGACTTAAAATTCCACTTCAGCTGATGGAATGGATGTGCATGAACTGGATCAGCAGTGAATGCAATGGGTGAAGTTTTTCAGGGAATGGGGTAGGGACAGGCAGGAGGCAAAGAAAGGGGGTTAAAAAAAATCCCACTTGTAAAATCTCAGACTTCTAACATTATCTGATAATTTCTTACTCCAATATTCCAACTTTCAGGCAAGGGAGAGCCCAAAGCAGGTTACAAATAAATAAATCATTTAAAGCATCACTGCAAAATAGCTACATACCAGAAGAATCTGGCATCTGTTTAGCTAGACCCCGCCACCACACACACGTTGTGACTAGTCAGATTCATGGCTCCAGCCTAAATTATGGTATCTGAGTGTGACCATGGAAGAAACATTCCAGGTGCAACACAGTGACATAAAATATAATTTGGTATGGACACTTTAGGTCATCTCCAGTGTTGGTGACCAATCAGAAATGGGAATTCTAGTCAGGATCTCCAATATCACAATTTTCCATGACAGTTGTAGGACATCAACTTCGCCTTTTCACCAATATCTTGTTTTTGTTGGCTCTGTAAGCTTCATTATGAGATTATAATTAACTTCTGAAATTATCCAGCAAAATTGTCTGCACTGTGAATGTACATAGAATTCAGAAATCTGAAGTGAGCAAGTAATATTGTAAATGTTTCATAGAAAGAAGCACATTCTGTTTAGTTCACAAACACACAAAAGAGACAGTGACACCTGCCTTAGAGTTCTTTCTGCAGGCTAGGGAGAATAATTCCTATAATTGACTGAATCTTTTAAAAGCGACCTCATAAAAAGGTTACAAAACATAGCTGAAAAGAGTAAGATATTACTGGTTTTATTTTAGAATTTTATTAATTGGCAGCTCACCACTGATGACAGATCCAGAAGATCCTACTATCATGCAAATAAATTAACAGAATATGAAGAAAATTTAGTCAGAAGTTCAATTATGAGCTTACTTGGTCTACTACCATGCAGTTTGCATACACTTCATCGCTTCCACTCAGCATGGGAGAAAGTCTGGTCGCAGCAAAGAGAGTAGGGGGAGACTTCAATTTCCTAAGAACATCAAGTGTAGAGTGTCTGTGCTCTGGGAAAAAAAAAAGTATGGGAAATTTGCCATTAAATCTGAAACCATTTCCTTCTTATGTACATATACTACCATAAAAATGGCAAAGTTAGGCATTAAACACCAAACCTTAGCATTACAATTTGAGTTATATTTGTGCAACCACACCAAAATGTGCTCATTTCATAACTGCCCACCATTTGCTGTATGTTCCAGGAAGCCTACAGCTGACAAGACTCTCAAGAGTACCACAAAATCATTCACATAACTAAAAAATAAGTGCTCCTGTATCTTGGTTACCAAAAGCCTTTATTTTCCACCTAAGCTAGAACTCTGCAGAGATTTGTGGTTGCAGAAGAACACAGCACAAGATTTATGGGCTGGAAAGAATTATGTGTGATTCTGCTTATACATTAAATACCTGACATCTGATACATTAAATAAATGAAATACTGTTCAACTGCAGCCAAATAATGATTCTCCTAAAGCATTCTACCTACTGGCAGCCACGTAAATACTAATCTTAAATCAAGAAATCAGATTACTGTTCTTAAAACAAAACCAACCAACCAACCAACCAACCAAAAGAAAAATAATTTGCAAAAGGGATAAAAATAAAATACCACCAATACTGCCTTTACAGAGTAACAGCAATCAAGCAAGACTTGATCCATGAACAGGACATTTAGGATGAATACAGCATATGATCAGCTTTTGATAAGTTTCACCAGAAACCATTAATAGAAATCCAGAGTTTAGTTTTCAAAAATGTGGTCATGACTACAAATATTAAAAAAAAAAGAAAAAAAGCTCTATAGACTGTGCATTTTATGCCTTTGAGCAGCAGAAATCCTGTCCTGCAGGCTCACTTCTCCTAAAGCTGGCTGTAAGAATGAAGAGCTCATACCGGTCCAGCATTTGATCTGGGTTATCTTTTTAATGTAAAATAAATAAAATTTAACAAAGCCGAAACTTGTAGACTGCATGAAAATAGGCTAAAAAATATCACAGTCTTAATGTAGTTTTTCTTAAAATGCTGAAAGTCAAGCATTGCCATTGGAAGTGAATGGAGACATACCAGAGTAAAAATTATGTCACAGAGGAAACTACTGCACCCAGCAAAATATCCAAAATCAAACCAATCAAATCAATTAATTTAATTTGTCTGTTATTGAATATTATTTTTAAAATCTTTTTTATTCTGCATCAGAAATTCATTTTCTACAGAGGTGTAAAGGAAAAGACACCACTAAAGTCTTTCCCCAAACTACATTAATAAAGCAACATAACTGCTTTTGGAAGGTCACAGAGCCATACAGCATCGTTTGGGTTGAAAGAGAAGTTTAAAGGTTATCTAGTCCAACCCCCCCAGGGACATCTTTCATTGGATCAGGTTGCTCAAAGCCCTTCCAAGATGCTTATAGACATTAGATTACAAGAAAATTCATAATGAAAAAATACAACTGGATTAGAAATAACAGTTGTTAAAGTCGGGCGCATTTGTTGCTTTGAAAAAAAAGGTCCCAGACTACTGCCAAATCTGCAATTTTACACCACAGCTTTTATTTAATTTTAAGATACTATCTCATAAAGCCTAACAACAGTAACCTCTAAACTTAGAGAAAGGTGGAAATTCCCATTTAGAAATGGCACACTGTGAATATTTGGTTTCAAGTCCTGGCAGGCCTTGTGGGATCCCATTCCATTAAAACATCCTTACACATCTCGTTCTGTTTCTCTGTCCTGCAAGAATTTTAACATGATTTTAGTGACTGTCATACTGAGAACTGCTAAAGCTGCAAACCATTTCCTCATGTCTGACAAGATCCCAAAGCCTTTGTTTATAAATAATATAAAAGCATTGTTTTCTACAGCAGCTCCTCAAACTCTGGCAGCTCACATCATACGGAAATGCGATTTGGCAAAATTGGCAGCATTTTCTTGTGGCAAATAAAGCTTTGCAAGGGTTGGTCCTAAACCAACAGTCAGGCTAAAAGCGTCAGACTCTCAATGTCTTTTTGCATGCTTATTACCCTCCCCAGCCTGCACTCCCTCTTGTATATAAACCCACTGGTACAACAGGCAAGGGTGGTATATACATCTCCAGGGCTAGGCTGGCAAAATTCAACACATACCCCCAAAAAAACAGCCCAGGCATTAGGGATTCCCACATCACAGTGTAAAACTGAGCCTAAGAAGTCAGTTTCTTTACTTCAGCTATGGTCCCCACTGCTGGGGTGCAGAAACCTCAGAGACAAGAGGACTGATGTGTATGTCCCAAACACTGACAGACAGACAGCTGCGGAGCCAGCCAAGGATTGTCAGCAGTGACATGACATGAGAAGGAACAGGGTGTGGCTCAAGAGGTAGGGCAGCACCTTCCTGAGACAGATGTCCTTATCCTGGATCCTGGAGATAAGCACAGCACAATACAGCTGAAGTGCAGGAATGAGGTCAAGAAGTGGGCACGGACTGTAGGGGAGAGGTCAAGACAACCCAACACCCCCAAAGCCCTCTGACCCAGTTCCAGAAAGGTCTAGAAAGATGGACTGTGCATGATAACTCATTTGTATACAGAGCAAGAAACTTAGCTCCAGGGTGTGTTTATTTATCTAAATAAACATACTCCTCCAAAGCTGTACTTGAGCCCCAGGACCCTGGACAGCCCACTAGCTGCACTGACACTGAAGCCAGGACTGGTGATCTCCCTTTTTTCTCTCTTCCCCTCTTTAAGACATCTCCCTCTCTCTCTCTTCCCTTTCAACCCACCTCTTTACCCAAAACCCACTGTTGTGTGCTTACAGGAGGACATCAGGAACTACCTTATAACAATTTCCATGTCACATTGAATTTACTACTAAAATTTTTTAAGCTTTTGCAGATTCTCTGACTTTTGACATTCATTTTGACCATGAGCATCTATGAGCATCTTGGGTGATCTCCTTCAGGGTGAGACGTCACATGGGGTCTTCACAGTCACTTATTGGACTGCACATTCCAAACCAGAAAGAACCCAAATCCCCCTTCTAATAACACGTCACATTATTTTAAAATTCTGTACAAGAGTAACAACTTCAGTAACAAATTCTGGAGAAGGATGCTGCAAGTACAGGCTACAGCAGAATACACTACCTGCAGTATCTTCAATCTATAAACATTTATTAATTATCCCCATTAAATGCCATATGTTTTCCTGGAGATGCTCCAGTTAGTCTGTTGTTAGCCGTGAGAGGACTAAATAAATACTCATTGGGGTTTTAAACGGCAACAAAATATTTGAGGCTTCATGGAATCATAGAATTATGTACATTGGAAAAGACCTTCAAAATCATTAAGTGAAATGGCAGTAGGGCCCCACTGTACCTCTTTACTCCCACTCTGTCCCCTCGCCCCCTCAATTTCAAACACGTGAAGGAATGACAACATCAAACTAAATTTAACATGAGAAGTTTAAAGCCTTGCTGAATGTGGGGTAGACCAATATTAACTACACACTGACTGTGCTTGCTTCCACCAGAAAGGCCCAGTGACTTACTTCCACTAGAAAGGCCCACGGAGTTTAAAAAGTGGCAAAATCATTGCAAGTGTCCAAATCGCATTCCTACAGCTTCACTAACTAATTAGCTTAACTAATTGCACACTGCCTTGCTGGCTACAAATCCTCTTGATCTTACAGGGACCATCAGCAGACCTTTCCCTCCAGGTTAACATGGCAGAAGGTAACAGCTCACTCCGCTGGGTACCAGAAGGAATATGCAGCAAGGCTGCACCTGCCTTGAAGGTGAAGAGTATCAACAAAATCCACTTTCAAATAAAATGCCTAAAAAATCTCTCCTAGGCGTTCAAAAAGGTTATTCACACTGCAGATGCAAAAATTCAGCATAGTTTGTGAAATAAACAGGACTGCCAGGGCAAAGGTGTCCCTAGAAGAGTTTAGGTTCTGTAAGGTATTGCAAATGGATCTCAAGATGCTTACTAAAGTAAGAATGACCTAAATAGAAAGGAGGAGAATTGGCTTTGCTACTGAAACAACCTAGCAAGCACAGCTCAACAAGCTAATCTTTCTGCCAGAACTGAACACCCTCTGGCTCTACACTGTGATCACAGAAAAAGAATAAAGACTTGCCTCCTTTAGAAGAGCCTGTGGCTCTCTGCCATCTGCCTGATAAACAGTCAAGATAGATGTATGTGTCATTTAGATCTCATGCAGGGAAGAATAATCTCCAAACATGGGTAAAATAAAAGACCTTGACCAAAGAGTAACTAGGCACAAGTTCTCTACATCTTCTCTAATACTGTAGATTTACACAACAAAGGCAGCACATTTTACCAGCCACAAAGCTTTTACAAATACTGTAACTTAAAAAAAACCCCAACATTATCATCATAGCAGTAATTAAAAACATGTTTTATGCTAGTGTAAGAAAATGTGTAGCCTTGAATAGTCTGTGTCAGAAAATGGCAAGAACACGACACTGATTTTTGGGGTGTTTTTTTTACAAAAATCAAAACTTAAGCTGTTTCACGGGAGAACACACAGCAAAAGTGCAGTTAAATACATCAACATGACCAAGCAAGAGCTAGGAAAGAAATTACAAATTCCTCTCTCTAGATACAATGAATAGTTTCCAGACAGCTCATCACATTTACCCCCAGCAATCTGTGCAGGGATTAATGTATAATCGGAAGTCAGTGAAAAATAGACAGTTGGGTCATGTGAAAGAGTCATACAGAACTGCAGATATACTGCTCTAAAGCCAGGTCACCTGAATTTTAAGAAAGAAGTTCCTAGCATGGTGCCAGCTGAAACAACATGCACATTATGGATATGAACCATACAACCCATTCCAGGGGAAGAACTGCGCCCTTAATTGAGGTGTCTTCATTCAGAGAGCACAACTGCTCATGACAGCAAAATTAAGCAAGTATTTGAGAATAACCCTATATGGAGGGTAGATGATGTAGGCTTTGAAGTGCTATTGTCATAGATGAACATTTAACTGTCTTAAATCTACAAAGTAGAAACTAAAGCACCATGTCACCTCTATACTTAACAAGGCGGATCAGACATAGAGATGCTGGAAAATGCTGCCAACGTGTTCAAGATGTAGTCCTAAAGTAGCCACTAAGAATAAAAGCACTTGTCAATCTGACTTTGGTCTTGGTCACCTAAGTGGGGGCTGTAAGAAAGTATCTGTTTCCAGCATGGGATTCACCGTCCCAACTCCCTCCCTGAAGAAGGCACCTTACCTACTACACAAATGAATATACAAACAGAAGTAAGTTTGTGTCTCATTTTATAGAGCAGTACACCAAAAAAAAGGTACTTTCCCATGATATGAGATGTACCCATATGGGGTGTTCCCTTCACACCTCTGCATGAGTGGACTCAGTGTGTAACTCCCACCTCCCAGTGCAGTAGGACAGACTCCTCAGAGACAGATATTCTCAGCACCCCTGAAGGTTTTCAAAGCTCCCAAAAATGCTGAGAGAGTCACTGTCTCTGAGAAGGTAGGACTGTGCAGAGTAAGGACTATGCCTTGTGACAATTTCACATAAAATAACAAAATAAATACCTTTTGTGTCTTGCAGCAAGGAAAAAAACCTAGATCCTCTCCCCAGTCCAATCACTGAGACAGAGACATGTTCACATTCTCTGTACAGCCTAAGTGTCCTTTAAATATGCCATCCCTGGCAGCTTCAGCAGGAGGGGGCAACCTGCAATGCATGTCCCAAGGGAGTGCAGTCTGCACTTGGCTCCTGACAGGCTCCAGTTCAGGGGAAGGGCAGAGGCTGCACACCCAGTCTGAAAGGTTCCTGAGCAGTGATGAAAACTGACTTCCACTTAAAAAGTGAAAACACTGATGCATATGGTGAGAAGTGGTGTGTGATAACTTTGACTCTCTATTCCAAAGAGTAGGACAGTCTACACAACTCCCTGGCCTCCCAAGAGGAGCAACCTCAGGTCAGAACAGCCTGATGTTTTAGAGGGGAAGGGTGGCAGTTGGAATTTCATGGTCCAGAACAGCTGGAGCACCCAGCACAGGCACAAGATTTCATGATTTGTGGAGTGGCTGGAAGAACCCTGCACTGTTTCCTGCCAGGCACTGCAAGTCTCCTGTTCACTGAGACCTGAACCCCTGAATGAAATGGAATGAAATGCAGCCATGAGCTAAATGCCACACACCTGCATGCCAGGATCAACTGATCATGTTCAGGCACTTGCAAAAAAAATAAAAAAACACAGGTCACGAGCTTAGATCATGAGCTTGCTCTCCCCTTGCAAAGGCACTTCTCCCACCACATCAACACACAGAATTTTAATCCCCCAAGCACAAATGAACCCTTGAACTTTACCACTGAAATATGTACAGGTACCCAAAAGCACCTTCCTGCTCCAACAACCCCACATATAAAGTCAGCTGTGTGCACAAGCCACGTGTGTTGGTATACTACTAGCAGGGATGGAAAACAAGGCGCAGTACTGTAACATATAAACACCACGTCTGTACCCAGTGCTTTAAAACTGGTGGAGTATTTAAAAAAAATCTGTCTAAACAAAAGTGAATGAAGGACAGGTGCACAGCTACAGCATTTACAGGAAAAATGAGTCCTCCTTTGAGATGAAGTAAACACATCCTGTGCAGCTTGCAACTCATTTCATATCTGCAAATTGCATTTGCATCTATATGCACTAAAGAAACTCCTGTGCAGCTGGAAAATACTGGATTTCCTCATGAAAAGAAGGAAGAAGTTGAGCAAGTCCCTTGCACATTAAAACACGCATCCTGTACATATTTTTCACTCTAAACTGGGTCAAAGTCTCAGTCTGTGTAAAAATTATTCCTTGGCTAATTGAATTTAATGACACTGATGCATCTTACATCTCTGAATAGGTTTTGTCCCCTTCTGAAGCACAAAAAACTCCCAGTTCTATGAAAGGATGAAGAAATCTTTTTTTTTTTTGCCATTCTTTGTCTTAGTTCTTTTGCTTTTCTATGTAGTAAAAATTATTCTTCCCTCATTAAAGTTTCCTATCATAATTCTTCCTTACACAAACTTACTGGTCAGTGTCTTCAAGCCTCCTTTAAGCCCCCCTTTCTCATACTGACAGCATTTATAATCCTTACCTCCCAAAGCTTTCTCCACAAAGAAGGATAATGTCTAACTGTTCAAAGACAGTAACTGACCCTTTTCCTTTTCTTTTGCAGAAAGCAAAAGATTTTTCCTCTCCATTCTGGTATGATTTTTCTCATAATTAAAAAAAAAAAAAACCCAAACAAAACCAAAACAAAACCAGTTATTTGTTGAGACACAGTTAAATTAACAAATTCTCCCTAAATGAAAATAACTGCAACCAGCATAACTTTTGCAGCTGCTGCCATGCCATGCAGCTCCAGGGTGTCAGAGCTGTTCAGTGAGAGCTACACACACACCAGTAAGCAAAAAAAAAAAAAGCCTTAAGAGAGTAAAGAAATGAAAACAATTGTAAAGAACAGTACATAATCTTGAGAAAAAAATACTTTTTTTTAACTTAGATAATTCCAACTCCATTATCTAAAAAGGCATAAAAAACAGTGCAGTGGACTTTTGATAGAAAGAAAATCTACCTCACATAAGCTGTTTGTAGAGCCACCTTCATAGAAGCAGAAAATGAAAAGGAGGCAGAGCTGCAAAGAGTCCTTTTAAAAGAAGAGTCATTTAAAAGAAGATAGGTTTTTCTACCTGGTTTGGATGCCCTTCTTCGAATCCTCATTTTAGGTAAGGAAGGCCAAGAGTAATTAAAAGGTGAATCAGAGTCTGAGTCCATTTTTGTGCTAAATAAACAGAGAGCAGGTTCCCAAAGTTGCACTTTGTTGTTCTCAATAGCAAGTCAAGCCTAAGAGTAATGTGGAATAAACGAATGGACAAAGAAGGATCAAATTGCCCACTAAACACAGGGGAGGGAGAAGCTGTAAATGTTTGCTCTCTTCAGGCGTCCAGGCATGTAGACAGATCAGGCTGCAAATATTAAAGCAGAAGCAAGAAGGTTAAAGTATGAGAGCTTCGAGCTGAGCTGCTGCATCGTGGTCCAGAGCTATTTGAAAGGTCACTGTGTGCCAATGAATCATTAACTCACCTTTCAATTTTGATGCAAATGAAAACAACAGGAGCTGGGTAAAGGAATGAGAAAATACTTCTCAAAAGCAAATAAACGATTGCAAAGCTTTGTTTCCATGTTAAAAGTAGGGGTTAGAAGATCTCAAATCAAAGTCAGGAAAAATGCTGGAACTAAAGAAGCCGAAGATGAACACCAAGCTATGAGCACTAATCAATCTATATCACTCCAGAGCAATACCCCTCTTCCCAGCATTTATAATTTTGGCAGACCTTGGGATGCTGCAGCTGGAAAAGCAGTAATAACCCACTCAAAATCTGTCACTCCCATCTTTCTAGCTCAAATGATCTTAAAGCTTAAGTGTCATGAAGAAAGATTACACTGTCATTAGAGGAGCATTTTTTTCCAATAATATTTAGTCTGCACAGTAATTTCTCCTTCACACAGTCACCAAGTTAGACAGTGAATCATCAGGATTTTGTAGAGCTGGCACCTTTACAGCTCTGGTCTAACCTCACTGCAATGCACAATACAGCTAGTGACTAATTTACAACAAATCTTCCATTCTTATACAGTCTCCCTGAACAACTCACGGGCAATTAGTATTCAGTAGGAACTCATTATCCCTTCCCCCAACATCTTTACACTACACAAACTACATTTTTTTTTTCAACCAGGCTTATATGTGGCTACACAAGAGCTAATACAAAAATAACATGTCCACTGTTTCTTAACCAACTCCAGCAAACATTTCTTTTAGTTACCCCACAATGTATGTGGTTTTGTATTCCACATAAAGGAGGAGAGGGAATGTGGATCAGCTTAAATGTCAGGTTTTGGAAGATGATGACATTTGAGCTTGTTAACATTCCTTACTTCACTTCAATTATTTTTCAGGCTGCTAGGGTCTGCAGCACTACTTCTGTATTTTGTTTCAAGTGATTCTTTGATCCACATTTCAGTCAGAGATAACAATGTATTTGTTGAAGAAAATAATGCAATTCAAATGCAAATTTAATTCAAAACCCGTTAGAAAAATATCCATCATATTTTCAGGGATAAAATAATTATACAAGCCCTTCATAAAGTGCACAAATTACATAAAACACAGTTGAAACACATCATTGTTCTGCCCTTCCCTTAACTGAAGTTCTGCCAGCTTTGTTAGGCCTGAAAAGAATAATTCACCCCAGACGCTGGAAGCCTTAGACTTTCACTTTAAATATTAGACACTCACAGAGACTTTGTTTGATTTATATGTATAATTAACAGCCCCAGGGAATTACAACAGACAATGGAAAATACAGGGAGGATATAAATCCATGCTTTAAGCATCCACTTCAAAATATTTCCATTCCCTGGAATGTCAGGTTCAAATTGCACTGATAAATCCCCTGGGCACAGAGGAATGCAGGCACTGACTTACTCCTTCCCACCTGCACAACCACCCAGGCCACTAACCTCCCTCCCACCATGGCCATGGTTTGAGAAAAGGCTAGGACAGAGCACATCAAGGAAAACCTTCCCAACTGTTCCAACAGAGTAGATTTCCCCTCTACACAGCAAGTTTCCCTACACAAGTGTGCTGTCCAGCTCATTGGATATATTCAAAGCCAACCAGAATAAAAGTTTTCATTTCAGATGTGCACAAATGGCAGTTTTCCATGGAAAAAGGACAGTTTAAATTTGGAGAGATTTTTAAAATGTCTCACCTTTCAATTTTATCAATTAATTCTTTTGTCCTATATTATGAAAAATGGTAAATTTTGCTTATTTCTATGATAGGTCCATTTGTGCATCTTTTCTGCAAATCTGGCTTTTTTCACTTACAGATTCAGCCAAAAGAACTCACTCTTATTGCTCTTCCTGGACTGCTGTTTAGTCGGGGGAGGGGTAAGTAGAGCTGAACAAAACACTCACCATGAGGAAATGCAGCCAATGTATTTAATGGCATTAAAATATTTTACATGCCGAGACATTTACTTTCCTGAATGACCTCTGTACACTGCATAAATGTTTGCACTCACTGCTCAGTTATTGCCTGTCCTCCCTCCCTCAAACAAGCCATGTTCATTTAACATTCTAACACAAAGGAGCAATTAAGGTTGTTAAATAATTTTTCAGCAGCAGCCCTATTACATAACTCTCGGAGAATCCAGCAACTAAATTTCTGCAGTAATGACCTGAAACCCTGACCAGGCACTCCTGCTGTTTATCATCCCTTTTTTGTCCAAGGTCTTAGGCTTTTCACCTGCACACTGCAACCTCCCCTGAACAGGATCTTGCACAGGAATTTGTCAATCGCAGTCTGAGAGTGCAGATAAATTATCAACCTTAACCCTTACTTTTGAAGGGTTAATTGAATATTACTCACATTACTTACTCTGTTTGGGCCTTGTGAAAGGCTTCTTTTTTTCTTATTTGTAAAACTCCTTTATGCAGCCATGAAAGATGTCATGCTGGTCTTTGCCACAAAGAAGGGCTTTGCCCTACAGTCTTCGACTAAAAATATTTTGTTTCTTGCACTTTGTAGGATGATCCAACCCACTTTTCACCTGCCACTCCTTCTTCCCAAAGCAGTGGCATTGGCAGGCAGCTACCACAGAGATCTGGCTGCTTGCAAGATAAAAGGTGCTTTTGGCTGGAAAATATTAACCTCACTTCCCACTGAAAAAATATTTTTCATTATATATACCAAGGTACAGATGTGAAGATAAAGAACAACTGTGGGGGGGGTTATGTGTATTATCTAAGGCTAATGCTTTTTGACAAATAATGTAATGCCTTAAATTCCTTCAACCAAGGCATACCAAAACACATCCATAAAACCTAAATGATTTTCAGAGATAGTACAGTGTATTGTCTATTGTCTGACCATTCCTGTGGCCCATGGCAATGTGGAAGGAAGCAAAGGAATGTCACCACATCCGCAGATTCCGTGCAAGAGCACTGCTGCCTTCCTGCACGGGCAGTGAACAGCATCGTGGTACCCAGTGGGTGGGCTGCCTCTCCCCAAAACCACAGCTGGCAGTTCTCTCTCTCAGGCAGGGGACAACCCTGAGCCACCACCCCCTCCCCAGATGGAGAATGTGGGATGGAAAATGTGGTTAATGACTCCACAAACAGAGCTGGGGAGGGTCACTTTTGGCACAGGTAGGGTGAGAGCTGCCTGGACAAAAGCTCTGCCAAAACCACCCTGTTCACTTTGCTCCAGGAAGAGACTCCCCTTGATATTAGCAATGAAATTGATTTCCCCCACCTTGATTCTGTCCCAGGCCCAGCAGAGCCTGCAATCCTTTCCCAAAGTACCTTAAAGCATGGGACAAGATAAAATGGTGTAGAAAGGGTTAGGTGATCTCTGTGATCCACTGGCACACGTGGCTTCCCCACCTTCTTCACTCCACTGTTCTTACTAATTAGAGCATATCTTCCCACAGAGAGGATCAGACACTGTACCTAGACAAACCGTCTGCTTTACCCTACATTAGACTTAACAAGACTAAATATGAACTACAGGCAACTAAAAGGAAAACGTGACCAGCCAGAAGCCAGTCACCCAGCACCCTCTGACTGTAACACTCTGTTTGCCCACAACACCACCACAATGGCCATGCAGACTGCAGCTGTCAACATCCTCATAGGTGTTGAAGGATGGCTTGTCACAGACATTAGTTTTACCATTTCCCTTCTCTACTAAAGACTGGGGTCTTTGTTACAGAGGTTTAGACAGGAATATTTAGAAAAGCTTTGCCACGTGGCAATTCTCTCCCTCTCCCTTTCCCAAACCATTGAATCACTGAAGAACAAAGAACCAAGCCCAGATCCTTGAGATCCTGGTTGATAACCCCCTCCACTTGTTCTTACAACCCTCCCTATTGCTAAGTTTCTGATGCATGCATTTGGTTTAAGGAGACTGGCCCATTATTTTCTTATTTTGCAAACAGAGGTCTCCCACAAGCAACACGACAGTTTGGGATTTAAAATGTTCAGCACTGGATTTCAGATGGTCCAGGCAGGCAGTCACTCCCCATCATCACTACACAATGTTATGGCAGTATTCCAGGATTCCAGGATTCCATCTCCCTCTCCAGCACCTTGTGGCAGCCTACCCCCACTGCATCATCCAGAGAGATCAGAGCAGGGAAGGGCAGGGTGCAGGGCAGGCGAAGGAGGAACACAGAGTTTCTTGCATTGCATGCTTTCCTTGCAAACAGAATCATGGAACACCAGGATGGGTCAGGTTGGGAGGGGCCACAATGGTCACCTGGCCCAATCTCCCTGCTCAGGCAGAGCCATCCCAGAGCACATGGCACAGGATTGCATCCAGATGGTTCTGGAATATCCCCAGTGAAGGAGACTCCACACCCTCTCTGGTCAGTCTGTTCCAGTGCTTGGTCAACTGCACAATAAAGAAGTTCTTCCTGGTGTTCAGGTGGAATTTCCTGTGTGTCAGTTTCTGCCCACTGCTTCTTGTCCTACTGCCTGGCACCACTGAGAAGAGCCTGATCCATCCTCTTGACACCCACCCCTTCATAATTTATACACATTCATGAGGTACATGCCTGTTTTCCATGCTTTCAACCCTGATGAAGCCACAGGTTTGAACAGGGTGAAGGATCACAACCATTCAGCAGTAGAGAGCCTCTTCCTCCTACTACAAGTTTAAAGCAGCAGAATTTGCATTCCCAGAAAAGGGCAGTCCTGGATGAATTAGGTATCCAAGCTGGCCACTTTCTGACATGAGATTAAATGGCCCTGACCCCCAGCCCACAAACCTCCTGCTCACATGTCCCTCTCATGCTCTGTTCTTCACTCTTCCATTCAAACAGCTGGTGACAAAATTCATCCACATTAGGGACCTCTTTAACCCTAACAAGCCGATCTTCTGTAGAGCTTGTGTAGACAGATGACAGAAATAACACTGAAAAATGTAAGGTAACAATACAGTACTAGAAATTTGGGACAATTTTTCATTGACTTACTTGTGCAATTTTTGGACCCTATCCAGGAAAGGAACACAGAGCAGCTGCTGCCTTCACAGACACTCTGCTGAGAGCAGCAGAGCACCCTATCCATCTCCAAAAACACTGTTCTAAGACTCAACAAGTTTACTAAAACACTGCAATCGTGGCAGGCTGCAGGAAAAGCAGAGGCAATTCGTGTGCACTGCTTTCTGGATTGCTTTAAGATGGACTGCCAGTCCAAGAGTTTTTATGCTTAACTGCATTTACTTCCAAATGGATCTATCTTTTTATCATTCACAGACAAGGCATATGGAATCACTGTTTTGCAGCAAACTATCAAGACTAAGAGAAGACCATCTTATCTAAATTTCTATCGACTTTCTTACTATTCCCAATGTCCTGAGGTAACGTTCATCCCAAATTTGCCCTAAACCAGGACACCCCAGCAGATCTATTTCTAATTGTAATGTGAATTACTAAATTAATTGTTAAGGCTACTTTTTAATGCTTTCTTTGAAAGCAGGGTGACAACTACACTTAGAACACCTGTAACAAGAATAACACTGTTATAAATTATAAAAGTATGATGTTTGTGATATTCAATGAATGGTGCATTTTCCTACAAAAAGGCCTTAGCCATAAGTATCTCTTTGGAAAAGCTGCTATTAAGTGGTGGTACTTCAGGCTTGTTTCTTTGATAAGCTAAAAGGTAATGTACCTCCACAAATTTAAAAGAAACATCTTTGCAAAAACTGTACCAGTACTCCAAGATCCTTGGAAAACACTCACCAGACTGGGATATAGAAGGGCTTAATATTTTTACAAAACTTAGGCAGGAACATGACCTGTGCCTAATGCTGACTCAACATAGCTCCAAAGAGCCCATGGACACACACACACTGGATCATCTTGGGTTTTGTCTCAAACTCTTCGTGTTGCCCAGATCACTCACATGCTGTTAGGATTTCACAGCATTCCTCCACCTCAGACCTTTCTGATGTCTGGTTCATAACTGATGGTAGGCATTCCATTTTTTATCCTTTTTACTAAGTACCAAGATCACTCTAGGGTAACAGGCAAGCTCAGTTTAGGGTAAGCAGCTCATTAATACTACTTTCACAGGGGTCAGTGTGCCCTGACTCTTGAAACAACCACTAAGCAAAGCACATATAGAGATAATCTGCCTAAATTATCTCCTTGCCCAGCCTCTACTCAGATCAAAAGACTAGCTGGTAAATACAGAAAAAAACGTGGGTGGAAAGCTCGTCCCTTTTTTGTCCAGTGTTCTGATGAAAATAAGAGATTATTTGCAAAAGCCTGAGGAGTAAGGGATTAGTCTTCCTTGTTTCAGCTCCATGGAGGGCTGTGAGAGCAGGAACAGGGAGCATACATATTGCCTCATATGAAAGCAAACCAAAGTTTTGCTGAAGCTGTGCCAATGACTTGGTTTTTGAGTTAACACACTGGCAGACTGTAATGCCAAAAAGTTCACCAAAGACCCACCACATTAAAAATCCAGTTTTCTGTGTTTCAGGGAAGACTCTCTCTTGAGGAGGAAGAAAGCTGAGAAATGTTTTCTTGTGTGCACTCTCAAGACTACAACTGTTTTCTTGACAATGTATTTCTTAGTTATATTTCACATTTAAAGACTAACTTGACATTAGATACATCCCAGATTGCACAATTATGTTAGCATGAAATGAAACTGGGCAGAAGACAGGCTGAAAAAAAAGGTTGTTTAAACATCAATTTTTAAAAAGTGCGTTTATGGAGGGTTATTTTGTTAAGCAAATTTGTTCTGGATTTTAGGCAGAGGAAAAGAACAAGTTCTGAGAAGCCAGAAACCATATGTTTGTAGCTTGTTGATTTTTCTTTCTTTCTTCCTTTTGAGGTTAACTCGAATTATAATGCCTCAGAAAATCAAGAGTGGAGGAAACTCCAAGCAACAAGAACAAGCTTGTTTCAGTGTCTAATGCTGCTTCTTCCACATTTCTCCCTAGCTTTTTAATTAAACTCAGTTCAGGCTCACATCCCAGGAAAATTTGACTTCCTGTATCTTCTGCAGCTCTTAACTGTTCTGCAGTCTCCAATATTGCATTGTTTATAGACACTCCAGACAAATGTGAATATTTTTATCTACTGAAATAAGTTACTGTCCCTTTTAAATGTTGTTTACAGGTTGTTGCTGGCAGTGCTGTGACAGATCAACCCCAAGGTACATCTCTAGCGCAAGAAACCATGCAAAGATTTTTGCAAAGTGGAAGAAGCAGCACAAAGCTGCAGCCCAAAACCCCAGAGTTCAACTGCCATCTTCATTAGCTGCAGTGGCAACTGTGCAATTTTCTTCATTTGTTGTTTCTGTCTGCAACTTTCAAATACCTTTTGACTGAAAATTAGGGGGTTCAAATATTCCTTTACCACAAACTGAACTTCTTTGTCACAACCAGTCTGAGTATTTGCATATCTCGAATCAGCCAAGTATCAAAGTGCTTCTTTATCACTTGTTCTCGATCATCTTCTTTCTTTCAGAAAAAAATGAGTTGCAGAGAAGATATAAGCGACATGCCCAAAGTCTTGTTAGAAATCTGTTAAGGTGAGAAACTGAAGGAAAAATCTGCAGGTCCTGGACTAGAAATGCTCTGCTGGGTCATTCTGCCTCTCTCAAAGCATAGATAGGATGGAAAGCTCCAGAAAAATATGAAAATGGCCGCAAACAGGAAAGATCTGCACAGCCTGAATCAGAGGACTCCTGTAACTGTCTCAAATAGGTAAGAGTGAAAGTTATATGTTAAGTGGTGCCTATCAGTAACCATAAAATTATTTCCCGTAGTTGAAGTGTCAGAACAGGCACACTTGACTCCAAACACTTCCAAATGCAAACATTCCGCCTTAAAAAACCCAGAAGCAAACAATCACAAAAGGGGACCATAAGATACCACCACAGTAAGTACAAAAAAATAATAATTTTACAGACATAACAAAAACTGCAAATCTCCAGACAGCAGGACCATGCTTTTTTCTATCTTGAAACAAAAAGAATTCTACCACTTTTAAGTCTTACCTGCCATGGTGAGGAAATCTAATCAAAGAAAGGAACAAAATAGCAACACTGAAACCAGATTTTTTTTGCAGATTTCAGTACAGGCCCACTGGTTTACAGAAAAAAAGATCATTATGGCAATTATATTGTGTTCCTTAGACTGATATGTGGTTAAATGGGGATTTCTGTGGAATCATAAAAATCAAAGGGCAGACTCTACTAAAAATAATTTTGTAGCTGCCGGGTCACAGAGTGAACTGCCAAAAATTTGGCATCAGTAATTTTATCTCTAGCAAAACATGGCTTCCAGGAGTTTTTAATCACTGGCAGAGCAAACAGAACAGAAGAGACAGACACCACTAGGTTGCTGGCCATGTAAGGAGGAGACCATGGAAATTATTTTGAAAAATTATCATCATCATCCCTTCTTGAAGTTTAGGTAGACAAAAAAAGCTGTATGTCCTTGGAAGGAAAACTGGATGTTTGGGTCATTTTTCTTCATGGAAAAGAGAAACTTTTGCAGCTTTATAAATGGCCCTGTGAACATTACCTTTCCCAACCAGATTTGCAAAACAGGAAGGAATTATAAATGCTTAAAAACCCATGCCCTGCCCACACTGTTACATGCCCAACAGTAACAGAATGCAGCTGTCACCTCCTAGACTTTCTCCCAAAATGTACAGGGCTGCTGATTCTGAGGATGACAATGCCTGGCAACAGAACACATGCATAATATTGAATGGGGAGGAAAAAAAAATCCTTTTTTGTTGCTTTCCAATTATTTCTTTCATTCAATCTCCCCAACTAGATATTGGTTTTCTCTCAGCATTTCCAGCATATTTACCTTCCGTGAAAAAAATAAAAAAGTATGAAGGGGTTGGTTGGTTTTGGATTTTGTTTACCAGTTTTTTCTCTTGTAAACATAAAACAGATCTCTAACAATTTCCAAAGGAGGGGAAAGAACATTGGCAGGTGTGACTAGCACTGGAGTGCCTCCTGTTAAGCATGGTCTAGCATCCTGTTGTGCCCTACTCTTATTCCTTCCACTCTTAAATAGTGCAAACCCAAAACTCATCATCATCTTGGCTTCTTATTGGCCCATCACACTCCCTGGACTGATACTCCTGGGGCTCTCCAGAGATCCTGGAGGATGAGAAACATCTTGCACAAAAGAAAACAGAACTACAGGTCTCAAAACCAAAATACAGGGCTCGCTACTAGACCTGGTGCCAAAAGCAGCCAGGTCCCAACACAAGGATGAAGGAAACAGGGAGCAAGGAGAGTTGGTGCCCTTTTAGCATCCTACCAAATGTTGGAACCACTTCTGCAAAGGCACTTCCCAAACTCTGTGGAGAAAGAGCCAAAATGATCAACATGCTTGAAAGGGATGTCTAAGGAAGAACACAGAGAGCAGGAACAGGAAAGCCCTTCCAAGTAGCCACTGCTACTTCAAAGGTCCCTTCCAATCAAAACCATTCCATGACAGCATTGATTTTTGGTAGAGATTTCTAAAGCAAGAACCACATAGAAAAAGAAGTGGGAAACAGAAGTGGGGGACTCTGTACCCCCATTCAAAGAGCACTCACATTCTCACTCTTACAAGTCCTCTTTGATTTACACATCCAGCTCCTAGTGAGATTCCAGAGTTTGCTTGTTTCTATTCATTCTTTTTCATTCAATCCCCCTTAGCTGTTTTCCTCTTCTCCACTGACAACTATTTGAATTTCTCTTCTTATCCCCCACTGTGTGCTTTTCCTGCCAAAAACCAAAACCACTGCCATTTAACAGGAATGCCTAGCAATCTTTTTTTTTCTTTTTTTTTCTTTTTTTTTCTTTTTTTTTTTTTTAAGAATAGTTTAAAACAATTCAGGTAAGAAAACTGTGATATTTAGCAGTATGGTTAAATGAGTCAGGTTAGAATATATGCTGATTTTCACATTCAAATAAACCAGTAAACCCAGCTTTGGTCAACTAACAAATTTCTGGCTGACACCAAACTCTATTTCCATCCTTCTTCATCCCTCCCCACTCCCACTTTTCACTGCACACCCAACAGTCCACTCATTCCCCAGCCTGCAATTCAGCCCCATCAGATCTCATACACTGTGCTCACTGGGAGCCCTCCAGGCCCTGCTGAGGTCAATGGCAAAATCCCACTGGATGTCTATGCTGTTGGAATCCTGGTCACTGAGAATTTTAGATTTTCTGTGCTGACAGGCACTGACCCCCAAGAAAACACTGCATTTGACCTGAGGCCGTGGAACAGGCTTCCAAAATTGAGTGACAGCACTGGGATTATGGGTGTGTAGTTTGAATAGAAGTGTGTGATATCACAGGGTGGAAAACCTAGAGTTTAAGGTTGCAGAATATAGTAATATATATATAAAGCAAGATGGAGGTTTTAAGGCAGAGGCAAAGTCCTTTTTCACCACCTTCTTCATAGTTTTAGGTGGTATTTTGTAATTGGATAGAAAAATCCGCATTGCGGGCCACAGGTGGTTGGTTATTGGGTTAAAAGTAAAAATAATTTAGGTGTCATTTCATAACTGGGCAATTTATCCTTAAAAGGCCTTGTAGAGAGAGAGATGGGGGGCATTTTTAGTTTGTTAACCTGAAGTGCTGTAGAACTCACAGTTTGTGAGACTGTGCTATAGATAAGAATTAATAAACACGTGAGCTCAAACAAGAAATATCGTCTCGTGTATTTAATCCAGACTCTGGAAAAAAGAAGATAAAGTGCAACACATGTGATGAATGTTTCAGCCAATTTGAGTGCACAACCCCAAGATAGGCCAGGACAGCCCACAGTGTGGCCAGCAGAAAGTCCATGCTCCAGTCCTTACACAGGGCAACCAAAATCTCAGTTACAGAAACTCCTAAAACAAGTAGAACTGATTTCACTGCAGCTTTTTCACAAACAAGGCAACTTCTTAAACATACAGTGAAGAAATTGAGATACAGGTGGCAACAAAGGGTTGGTTCTTTTTTATACGGGAGTTACAACAGGGAATTTTTCTTAGTTTAATGTAAGATGATCCTGTGCACAGGACACGCTTCACACACACACACATATGTATGAACACATGTATGTATATCTACACATGATAATTTTACTTTATATGCAAATAGGATGCCTAAGAAAATTTATTTAAATCAAATTTTAAGCACCTAAAACTTGTCCAAATGATCTGCAAATTCACCACTCTTTTTACCCTTTTAGCCCTTCTAAAAATCTGCACTACCACTCCTAACACTACCAACCATGGCCAAAGTCACTTGCTTGTTCCTCCAAGAGGACTCAGGACCTGATGCAGCTGCCCAACCAAGCATCAGAGAACGAGCAAGTCTGAAGCCAGAGAGCCTGGCTCCTGTTTCAGCTGCCACAAGCAATGCTGTGCAAATGATGCCTTAGAAGGAAAAAGCATTTCAGGAGTAAGGAAAAGAAATATCAGCTATCATTTCAGGGTGGAGAACTTCTACTTCGTCAGCTTCTAAATTACTTTATGTTCCGCCCAGATGGCATAACTGTAACAAAGGCTGGGGCAAATGTGGCTTTCATATTAGAAAACCATAATCACTCCCCAGTGGCTCAACACACTCCTACACTGAGGTACAGCCCAATACTTTGGTCCTGCTTGACAAAACAGATCTGAACACAGGGGGACAAATATCCCACATACCTTGCATTTTTGAGCAAGGCAAAGAGTGGTACAGAGTCCTGTTCTCAAAAGCTTTAGAGTTAGAATGACTGTGAATATTAGGGGTTTTGCTACTAGTCCCAATTCCCTTATGGAGCTCTCCTATTTCCTGTATGGGACAGTGAGACAACCATCATTAAATAGTTGAAGTCCAGGTATTTGGCATAACAGTAACTAAAACAAAAGATAACTACATGCTGATTTAGTGAGAGGTAATAAAATAATCTGCCAGCTTCTTATCTTAGAACTGTCTCTGAGTTTATGTCAGCTCATTTCCCCCTAACATACATCCCCTCTATGCATGCACATCTATCCCCTTCCTTTCTGCACACACAAAGTGAATCTTCACTTTGTAGCACCAAAATCTGCCTACAGAATGCCCCTATTTTTGCTGCTGTTTCTGAGCTCAGCACTGGACCACAGGCCAGTGATGTCAGACTGGCAGTCTCTGCCTGGCACAGCAGCTCCCACTTGCAGAGCTTGGTTACTCACCATGTTTTCCAACTTGCTGTGCTTTCCACGAGCCCATGTTTGCATATTGCTCTCATAGCTTTCCACAAAGCTTGAAAATACCTTTCCAGTGAAGATTCAGTCTCTAACTGCACTGTCTAGCACAATTGGCTGTATTCTCCCACAGCTCACTGTGGCATTTAAACATTCCAACAGGCTCCATTCCACCTTCAGTCACATCTATGGCTTCGGTCACATATGTTGGTTCTATTAGATGTTATTTTCAAGGCATCTGTTCCTATAGCTGACACATTACTGAAAAGTCTTGGTATCACAATACTGTTGGATACACCACCTATCGTATGCTAGAGACAAAAGAGGTTCCCTCTCTGACATAGATACAACTGGCTGATCTTTCAGCAAGTTACTCTGCAATGTCAGGTACCTTCACTTCTTTCAAAGAAACCACCTTGTGTGTAACTGATGTGACACTCAGTAGCATTTGGGAAGTCAAAATTTTTAATTCTCTCTTACCTATGCCCAACAAGACACCATCTTCATTTTCTTTAGAAGGAACCCCAGAGTCTTGGAAAGACTAGAAATCAAAAAATTGAGCTTTATCTCTGGAGACAAATAGTCATATTCATGCTTAGTTGCAAACTGTGCTATAGGCCTTCATAATTCAGTTAAAACACTATCAAACAGCAGCCACTTCATTTTAGCCACTCTTATAAATGCAACTGATATGGCACACTGCTTCCATTTCAAATGAACCCTAAGCACTCAAATCCTAGCCATAATCAAATAAGAGACCAAACCATATCTTACTTCCCATGCAAACTTCAATTGCAACTCAAATGCAAGCCTGTTTTCCTCTTACAAAGATTAATTGTGCTCTGACTAGCCAATATATGGAGAAAACAGCAATATTTTCTAAGATTAGAAATATTTCTAATGCCTGAGCTGTTCATGACTGTAGAAATGTTACAGTTCAGTTCATTCATTATAGATTCATTATAATCTTTCTGCTAGATCAAGAGACAATCAATATGGGACCAGAACCTTTTCCCCCCAGCAAGACTCATGAGTTGCAACACTCTGCTCTAACACACAATTTCAACATAGGCTCCAAAATGTGTGCATACTGCAGATTTAATTCTGAGATGTCACAGATTACCATACCAACATGTGAGTTCCAAACAAATGGTCAATCTTCTGCGCAGCTGGCAGTAAAAATTAAAAAACTCAAGCAACCAAACAAAAAAACCACCAAAAAAACCAAACCAAACCCAAACAAAAAAAAAACCCCACCAAAACAAACCAACACCTCCCCCCGCAAAAAAAAAACAAACCAAAAAAACCCAAACCTTAAAGAGGTCACCACATTTATAAAAATTACCTAACATGTCAGCTCAGCAATATTCCACTACATTCAAATGTCATTAAAATAATCCAAAATAAACAGTAGTCACTTGGTATTGATAGCACTTTTACCAGATTTACCTGGTTTGACCAGATTTTGTTTCTCTCAATCTAAATTACTATTTTAGCTGGATACCCACTGAGATACTAATAAAACTCCTGTTTTAAAAAGTGTTTAAGAAATACCAGGACCAAGATTTTCCAGTTTTGTAAACAGATACACATAAATAAAAAGCAGAATATAAGACTAAAGGTCACATACAACTGACAGAAATACAGTTGTAATGGCATTTCTCACATATTTTGGTCTCCCCCCAAAAGCTGTTTAGATACCTCCAAGTAGATGACAATGGGAACTTGCAGTATTTTTTATTTTTTTTTTTTGCATAGAGCATTATTCCCATTTACGTCCAGTTAAGGATTCACAGTAACCCACAAGGTCTCTCCCAGAGACTAACTCCTCAGCTGTAATGAACCATGCTGTCTCAGGGATGAAATTTATGCTAGACAAAAGTCTGGTGCTGACCCCAAACTGGCAGCTGAAAGCTCCCTAAAGGCACTAAGCTTCACCATAAATACAAGAGCTTTCTGGTCCAAAAGCAGAGCTTGCTTCTGCGACCTGGCTTTCCAGCCCACAATTACATAACAGAAAATAATCATCTACACACATTCCTGCAGCATAGAAATAGCAGGAAATTCTTGCCTGGCAGGCTAGAATTTACTTCTTAGCTCTGGTAGGTGCTCAGATAGGCTTGCAGAGGTTGCTGCTTCTCAGCCTGAATAAAGCTTAGCTATTTGTAGAGGAGAAATCTGTACCTTGGTATGATCCCGGGACAACTCCTCAGATGCCAAGCTCACAGGACCTGCAAGAGCAAAGATTGCTGCCTTTAACAGCAAGGAAGTTCAGTTTGGGTCTGATTTGGTTTCTGCTGCTGCTGTCTCTCCTTCTTCAAACAGGAAAGGGGACACAAGAAGCAGGCAGGCCAGCCAGAACAATGGACATGGGCAGCCCCTGCATCTCCCCCAGCAGCCATCCCGTGGGCAGCGTGCAGGCTGGATGCACAACAAGTGCTGTTTATTGTCACTGTTATGTTTGGGCTCATTAACCCCCACGGGCTCAGAAAATCAGCAGCTCCAGGACTGTGCCTCATGCCACAGGGCAGCTGAGCTCTGCTTTTCTTCTGCAGGGATGTCATGCATTTTCTGAAATCAGAATTTGCACTTTTTAACCCAAAAAAAATTAATTAAAATAGAAAAAACTTCACTTCTGTACCTCCTTTTTATGTTTGTTTGCTTGTGTTTTGGTTTATATTTTCTTCCAAGGGATCTGGAGAAGGACACAGCAATGCCAAAAACAACACCAAAAAAGAAACACCTCCCAAACTTCTCAAGTTTTGCCCAAATGCAGCCTGAAGGACTACTGTGAAGCAGCAAAGAAGAGCAATTTGGATACAGGAATGTAAATGAACACAAGCATCATTCGTGCTTCTAGGAACATTATTATTTCACAACATATTTTAAAATAAAATGAAACTGAAATTATATAGACAGAGTCATCATGGTAAATATGCTTCATTTTATACTGAATCTTTCAACTCTAGGTTTATATCTGTTCTCAGATATCCTCTTGATTTCTTCAGCTCCAGCAAACAGTTAATTATGCTTCAGGAGTCAGCATAGGGTGCCTTGACGTATATGGAGTTTGGGGACCTTTACTGAAAAAAGTATATGCTCTAGTTTTTTTTAAAAAAGAGTTGTATCAATACATCTTGGGAAAAAACAATTCGACAACAGCTGCCCATTACTTAAATCACACAATCCTCAGCAAAAAAGAAACCCACCTGACCTGCAGGTCTCCTAGACACGAAGTTCTGGGATGCAGTTATGGGCCCACTGCAAACTGTTGTCCCTGACCTCAGCAGGGCTCCTGGACACTGGGAGGGGTTAGGATTGGGTCCACGCCGATCAGTACCACAATCATTAATTTGGAATTAATCCACCTTCTTTAATTAATCTCCAGCAACACTCACATATATATCTCCCCTGGCATTCTAATGCAGTGCAAATAATAAATACAGAGCACAAAATCTCTGGTGCTGTCAAACTAAACATTCCATACATCACCTTTCAGCTAGTAGGAACAGACTATTTCTTCTGTAAGTGCAGGCACCTACTTTAAAGATTCCATGAGGAGATTTTTTTTACAGTACTGACATGCACTTATTATTCAGTTCCATTCAGAAATAAAAAGCCATTCTCTCTAGACCATATCTACTGTAGCAACAATTGGCTTATCTTCCAGGTAACAGTATTCAGTCAACGCATGGGCATGGAATTTCAAAGTCAAGAAAACAGAAAAGAAAAGCACAGGCTATAAAATTAGCCAAAATACCACCTATTACACTTACTGTTCTGTATCCTGTTCAGATAAGATATCACTCCATATATTTGAATTTACGTTGTTATGGAAGATCAAGCTAGCAGCAGCATCACCTTACACTGACCTACTGCTTTCATAGGATGGCATTTCACAAGAAGAAACAAACTCCTAAATCAACCTCCTCTTGTTAACAACTCAGGGCTTCTGATAGCATTGGGTTTTAAAGATCTGTTGACCTTGACTTTAGAAGTGAGTAGGTACTCATTACTTCTTGGAATGGCAGCAGTTTTAAAATCTGAGTGGGATACTTTCATGACATGAGTATGCCGAAAGTCCCGAGCTTAACAGGCACTTTATAAAGGAGTTCAGTGCATGCAACTCAGAATGTAGTAAAAAGCACAATCTGTTAGTGTATTTTTTGCTACCAGCAGCAGCAATTGTAACTCAATCTTGAACAAAGTTCTTTTAATCTCCTGGATTCTGGAAAATGGAAATTGTAAGACAAACCACTACTCACCGGTAACCACCATTCAGTGATTTTTCATTTTTTTTGACTTGGTGGTTAGAAAACAGCCTTCCTTACAGAAATATGGTAACCAATTAAATATTGAAATATAAGAAGATTAAAAAGCTTTGTTGCCTAATACTGTACAAACAGTAGTTACAGACTTCTCATGCCTACAAGTAGATATCACAGACCATAAAACATGCAACCACATTTACTACAATCTGTTTGTGTTGGTCCTGAATACTTGCAAAATGTGGCATGCCTTTCCAGGTGCTGAAATGAAATTATGAAAAAAAACCAAACCTAGAGGTGCAAAGTAACTCTGATGTATGAAGGCACAAAAGTGCATAGCTTCCATTGAAAACACAAATAGCTACGTGTGCCTATGCCTAATATCTCTGCTGCTCATCAGAATCCAAAATGAGAGCAGAAGTCCTGAACTGGAGACTCTCTCACTCTCTCTCTGGGCTATGAATACCAACTGATGTTTGCATTCTGCTTGTGCAAGCCAGACAAAGTTAAAACAGCTTCTTGCAAAAAAATATCAAAGTAATCATCACCTACAAGTCACGCTGGCCAAGTGACTTCCACCTACAGTGCTGCCAATGAAGGCCACTCACTTTCCATCCCCAAGAAGTAGCATAAAGATCACCCTGATCACAGTACAGCACCCAGGTGAACACCCAGAGTAAATAAATGCATTTTCACACTGTGTCACCAATGTCATTCACAAACCCTGTATAATAAATCTCGCTTGCACTTACAGTAACAGACATGTCGTTTGTATCTGCTAACAACTGCATATTATTGCTCTGCAAATTTAGCTTCTAACGGCAGAGCACTTGTTGCCTGAATACCAACAGAAAAGCTGGGTATAAAACTATTTTTTTCACCACTAGCAATGGCAGCATATACATTCATATACATGACTGTGTCCCTATTTTACCCATGCACTTGAAGTTAGTAGCTGGTGCCCCTCGAACTGGTCCCCATCCTTTCCCTGCATCTGGTCCTGGTCCTGTCAGCAGCTCATACAAGGTGCTCACATTTCTGCTGCCCTCAAGTAAGGTTGTCTCCAGCAGACACTGAAGAGCAAGACCAAGCCTCTCACAGAGCTCTCAGTTTTCAGCTTGTTGCTTTATGCAAACATACAATGCCAGCCACATAAGCCAATGGACGAACTGATAAAAACTTCTAATTCATTCCTAAGAATCACATATAAGCCCCCAAGCCTCCCCACTTCCGATAATGAAGAATAAACTTTTTTTGTGGTTTTTCCTCTTCAGCTCTAAGCCATGCTTGCTCTGAGGTACTCGGGAAGGTGTTTTGGTAATGAAAGAGCATTCCCATCCACAAGAGCAGTCCCACAACCCCTGCACAGGTAAACTGCTCACCAAAAACAGTGAACATCTAATAGAAACAAACGAGGATTTTGCCACATTCAGAAGTCTAGGCTGGGTTCCAAAACTACTCATACAAATCATTACTCTGCTCCTAACTCTATTAACTTATTAGGCTTTACTGGAATGTGCAGGAGAGTTCCCTCAGTTAAACACTGCCCTCTCCTGGAACCACCTGACATTTTTCTGGCTCTAAAAATGGGATCAGTTAAGGTTTTCCAGTCACTATAAATGTCATAATGATTTGTGAGCAGTTTCAGTCTGACATTGGAAAACCGATGCTCTGTAGGGAGTATCAAGATTTACAAAACTCTTGTAATGTATGATTTACCTATTCCACCGTTCTCTACTAACAGGTCTCTAAAAACTATATGAAACATGATCTCTCTGAATGAATAAATAAATAGTGTATGAATCTGGGCCAACTTTATAGAACTTTGAAAGATTGCAACACTATGGAATAAAAAAACTGTACCTTCTATAGAGCGTGTTGTACTGCAAGGCATTTTTGGACCTTCCACTGTCTTAACTTCATTTGAATTAATACTCTATTTTAAAAAATCAAAATTAGAGTAACTGTATTTGATGCCCAAGACCTTTATCTAAAAATTCAAGAATAATATCAAAGATTAGCAAACACTTATGTTATAAGCAATACTAAAATGACTGAGAGAGATTCCACAAGGAGAGAAATCACCTCCTGCTCACAATACACAATAGATCTAAAGGAACAGATTTACCATTTGCACTTAACTGCTTACAACCCTCTTCCCTACAAGAAAAGCAGCACAACAGCTTTGCACAACAGCTCTGTTCAGAAGTCTAGTTTATGTTAAAATCATCCCTGTAAAGCAAGCAATTTTGATGGATAGGTAGTACAAAGAGAACAAACTAGGACTAAACACTTGATAAACAAGTGTTTATCAATCTTTTCACATATGATAAACCCAATCTGGAAGCCAAGAGACAGTTCCCATGCCGGTGGCCCCTAGCCAGGTTGCTCCCTCTCTCAGATACACACCAACTATATCACTCCTGCTCAAAAGAAAGAGGGGGCTGGGATAGAGTCTCCTATTTTAGAAATTACCCTCAGAAATAAAAACCAGAGTGGGAGGAAGAAAGAATGGATTCTTTTGTGTCCTTTCATTTACTACTCTGCTTGCTTCTAATCTTTTCCTCTAGTAGACTGCCTGTGTATTTGCCAACTACCAAAAGCTGCAAACAGAGAAAATACATGGTAATCTGAACACGAAAGAAAAACCCAGGGATGACCCCTGGCCTGAATACTGCAGCCAAACTAATTTGAAAGCCATGAAGCCCCACCTCAGTGGGGCAAGTTGCAGCTTTCTCTGCTCATCTCTTGCTGTGCTGGGCAGTTTCCCACTCCAACACCGTCAGACAGAAAAACTCAAAAGAAAGTTGGGAAACCATTAAATCCGTCCATCACCAAACAAAAAAAAATTACTTAAATGATCACAAACAATCTTAGCAATTTTGCATGATTATCCTGGCTTGCCCTTTCTGGTTTCTTTCATTACTCTGACACATTTCAGATGTGTCCATCAGTCCCCAGGTCTCCCTTCCTCTCACAGAGGACCTCTGCCCTGTGCTGCCTCCAGCAGCTAGGGCAACCTCATGGATCACCTTCTCATGCTGTCTAGGTCTCCACTGGAGGTGCACAATAAACCAAACACATCCAGGCACCACCACACACAGCAATCTCTGCCCCAAGAAGGTCACACAGAATTGAAGCAATTCCACATTCTTTTGTGGCAATTTCAGGTATCTCCCCCATCTCTGTTGCCTAAAAACCTGTGGGTTTCCACTTTTTGAACTGCTCAATGAAGGCATGGCTCCCATACATGAAGTGACTTTAGCCTACTGACAGCTTGTTTTAACTTTTCCATTACTTCCTTAGGCTTCTAAGGAATAGAACAGAAAGTGAAAGAACCAACACAGCAGAAAGTGAAGAATATGCTTCAGAAAGATTATGCTTTTCTTACATGAATAGATGTGCTGCTGTCTGACGTGACCATTTCACACAAATCCACAAATTCAGGACTACATGCCATCCCAACTGAGACAAAGCTCCCTTTCTTCAGTTCATGACTTTCTGACTCAAGTGTGAAGTAGCAATGTGGTCATTTCTACAAGACACCAGATGTACAGCCTTAGTCTGCTGTAGGTGAAATGAGTGTTCCGGGACAGCACTGAATTCTACTTCTATTTTAAAAAGATTATGTACTGTGAAATCTTTAATACCTACCAAAAATTTCTAATTGCTTCCCAATGCTTTGGATACAGCTGAAGAGCTCAAAATTCTTGTTTGCAACGGAAGGAAAATTAATTTTACCTTTCCTTTTGGGCATATGCATCGTCTAATCACAACAACTTGTGTATAAGAAATTAATTAAACAAACCAGGTGATCTTCACAATTATTCTGGTCTATTTCTGGTTGATTGAAAGTGCTGCAACACTGATGCTGAGCAGGAGGGGAATAAGATCACCACGACAGAACCTGGGCTGCTGCAACTAGAGGAATGGCAAAAGGGGAACCAACAAATCCAGGGCAGTAGGCTTTTTCCTGAAAACACCAAATGCAGAATTTTGCAGCCTTTCAGAGTCTTTGTCTTTGAGAATACCTAACATGCCACACTTTCCTTTTCCATTTCAAAGACAGAATGGAAAAACAAAGACTTTGTGAGTGCAAGAAAAAAAGCCAATTATATAAATAACAATGCATTCCTGATAATAGTCTTGGTTTTCCTTTTGAGTTCATTATGGTCCCAATGGAAAAGCCACACACAAATTACAAGGATTCTGCCAAGCTTCAGAGAGTAACTTTTTTGTTTTGAAACCCATCAAAATCTGAACAATGTAGTCAGGTGAGATTATACATAAGGACTATACAGTATGCCACACCTCAAGTTTCTATATTAAACATAACATATAAATAACTTTCTAGGTTGAAAAAAAAAATGCAGCATGCAGTAAAGGTAACACAAGGAAAATCAGTGCACAAATGAGGAAACCTGGAGCTAAGAATGGAAAATCTTGAATTTCAAGACCAGAAAAAAAGCAAACTTTTAGTGTGTTTTTAGCTCGCTAGTTTTATGTATGTTGTGCAGTCTCAATCTAAAAATTACAGAGGTAAGCATCTGCATCTATCAAAGAACGTATATATTCAAGCATTCTCTTGATTTTGTTGAATCAAGAGATGTCCTGAAGGATATGACAACAGCGCTTCAGACATTTTAAATTAAAATATGAAAAACTAAACTCTGTAGAAAAAAATCTGCATTTCTGCTGTAAATAACAGACCAGGGTTGGCTCTTGATAAAGGCTCTCAGGCATTACACTACTGGAAGAACAGAACTAAATTAAATATTTCAAAGTACAAACGTGAATACAACGACAATGCAATTGAAGGCACAGAGATTTCAGGGAAAGATACTCACTTTAGAGCCCACCAGGATTAAAAAAAAAACACTTGGGAGGCAAAAGAGGCTTTGACAAAGTTCTCAACACCTCTTATGCTCCAGCTTGAGGCATACAATGTGCTACACCTACACAAAGTAGAAGCCCACAAGAGTAATCACGAAATTATGCTGGTGATCAGTGACACAGCAGCTTAAATTAAAAGGAAAACAAATCAAGCCTGAAAATTCTGCAGCTGGAAATTATGAAGAAAATCTGTGGTACCTGGTAGAGAAGAGGTCTGTCCCAGAAGTATTTTCTGAAGAGCTTAATGTCTGACTGCAGCAAGTGCTGTGCAGTGTGGCTGAATGTCAGCGTCAGAGCTCCAGATGAATGAACAAACTGTATGCAGGCACCCTCGCTGATCTCTGCTCTTGAAATGTCAAACGACTGACTGCCCTGGAAGCTGAAATGACACACTCTTTTAGCCAAAGCAGACGCTCTCTGCACAGGTAGAATGGAAGCACAGCCACAGCAAGATTCCTGCTTGCCTCCAGCACAACCCGTCAGGACCCCAACACTCCCACTGCAAAAACCGGAGGCAGAAAATCTGAAACATCCACTGAAAACACAGCTGGGCAAACAAAACCCTACCAATTACTCTTTTCAGCCTTAAGAACACAGAGCTACTTCTAGATATCAACAGGGAAAAAACAATGCTAGCTCTAGACAGTTACTCACTACTAAAAGCAGCCAGAACGAGCAAGCTGTGACAATACCTATTTCTCCTTATTGCTGTAAATGAGCAGTAGTACCTCTTCCTGTCAATGTTGCCATATATAGCAGTAGGACACAACTGGCAGCTAGCAGATTTGTTATCCCACAAGAGTGAAAAACAGAAAGTATCTCAAGGGAGTACAGTATTGTTTGGACATAACAAACAAATGAGACGGTCATAACATAATGTACTGTGCCCATGTTATATTTTTTTTTTAAGCTGAAGCACAGATAAGTCTCACATAAACTACAGGCTGCACGGAGCCAGAACTGAAAGAACCACGTACCAAAATAAAAATGTAACCCAGTTCATCCACATTTCTATTTGCAAAGAAAAGCCAAGAGTAAGAAGGGGTGTCTGATGCTTACCATTTGCTATCCATACTCCAAAGACACACACATACACCCCATGCAGCTCCTCAGGACTGTATAGACAGGGCTCCAGACAGCTGAAAGGTGCCAGAAAGCACTTGTCCCTTAGGTCATTTGTCAGTGTGACAGCTCTCAGGCAAAACAGAGTCACAACTGCAGCCCTGTCTTTGTTGCTGATTCTCCCTTATTTGTTTGTCCAAACTTGAGTTTTAGAGGTGTCACAAAGTCTCCTGATTTTTTTTTTGTGGAAGTCAGGCCCTATGGTTCTGTTTATATATAAATATTTCTTTATATATATTTTTAAGGAATGTGCTTCCTTGTTTTTAGTGTGTCAGGAGTCAGTTGATGTGGTGCTGGGAGAGGTACCTGAGGGTGCAGCTTGTCCTCTATCATTTAACTGACTATTAATTGACTTCAAATGTAATGAAGGACACAAATAATAAACTTCCTTCAATTGTAAATGTAAATTTACCATTTAAAATGATAATACTGGCAAAAAAGCAGCAGAAACCAGCACAAAATAGGCAACTGTCTCCAGATAAACAATACAGTATTTCCCACATCTCTTAAACGACACGAGATTTTCACAGAAAACAGCAAACTGTTATACTCACTTTGTAAAGATCTCAACAAGTTTGGAGTGTCCATTTTGTAAAATCTAACGGTGTTGCTCCATCCTTATTAGGTTATGCTAATGCTGATAAACCTCCAGGCTGGGCTGCCAAGAACAGGGAAAGCTTAACCAAGCCCAACTTCATCGCAAGGTGGAGAAGAGTTTCTTTTTGTTCAGGCTCTTAAAAAAACACAGCAAGCAGATGATCAAAACCATCAGTAACAAACCCCAGCATTTCAGTTGCTAGGAAGCATCAAAAGACACTTACTGTCATCTGCAGAAATAACACAGCTCAGGTCCAGACCTACAAAGTTCTTTTGGCAGAAGACTTTATGTCTTTCACTGAAAGCAGCAGTTACATATCTAATTGGATATGGAGAACTAAAGGATATCTAAATGCTATCTAATTTCTTCCATCAAAGAAAACAGTTGGAATTAAATAATCTTTATTATTTCTCTCATTCTCTGTATGTAATATAGCATTCAGCACTACCCCAATGGAGAAGGTAGGTAAAAAGCAATTTTCCTGCAATTTGCGTTGCCTCAGCAAAACAAAACATCCAGCAGCACAGCCAAGAATCTAAACTAAGAAATTTAAAAAGAGAAAAAATATTTCTCAAGGCAGGCTGCTTATCAGGACAGTAAGAGATCCATATAAGCTATAGGCTTGTAAGATATAAAATAACACACACATACGTGGAATGTGCCAGATAATTCCTGCTTCTCTCTTCCCAAAAGGCGACCTCATGTGCCAAACCTTCCTCTCCTCTCCATTTCTTAGCACAAAATCATCAAGTTCAATGGGATGAAGTTTAAAATAAAAGAGTACACAACCATGACTTAGTCACTAGATGCTGAATCATCACTCTCACCATTCCCTGGCCTGTCTTCAAGGAAGGATTTATCTGCCTTAATACATACATTCTCAAACAGAAAGTCTCTGCAATTTAAATAAACTCAAGTGTCACTCAACCACTTCCTTACACTTATATTTTGGTACAAAGTTAAACGTAAGAGTTCTTCCACAGGGGTCAAGTTTTTAGGGACCATTGCTCTACAGATTTTAGAACAATCACCATAAATATGTTAGGTTTCCAGTGATTTAAGAAATGTCACTGAAATTTCCACTTCTTTCCCTTCACAGCTTCCTTTCACATAATTGAAGGCTGCTGTCATGTCACAGCCAAGTACATCATCTCTGGACAGTTTAAGAGGAGATTTGCCTTCTGTGGAGCTGAATGTCTTCTCTGGGGGCAATAGGGGAAAATCCATTAGCTTATTTTGAAAAGGTTGGACTTAAGAGTGTTATTATATTCCAAGTAATTCTTTATCTCCACATCTCATGGAGCTAGAATATCAAGGAATTTAAGGAACTTTCCCTACCACTACACAGGGAAAATCACTGTAGGATCTCCGCTGGTGATACAGTTTTTGATCTGAGAATTTGGTATTGAGTATTTGGTGGCAACCCATCCACATTTTTTACCTTTCCATTTCAAGTGGAATCAAAACTTCCAGACAGTCAAATCCCAGAAAAACATGCCATGCTTCCTTCAATAAATGAAATTAATTCCAGGCATCAAAGTAAAAAGGACCTTCAGGACACAGACTCTAACACTGTAACAGCCAGCACACCTGAATGTAGTGTCTGAAAACTATTTTCCATTGTAATTCTAACAGAAACAGACACATAACAAGATGCAGGGAGAATTCTTTAAACCAGAATCACTAAACATTTACATAATACATAGCTAAGTATTTGTGGAACACACAAAAAAAAAAGTCACACCACTATTTTTTAAAAAATCGTGTTCAAACATTATCTTGCTGTGGTTGGCCAACATGAGACTTGGTGCATTAGCCTGCCCATGCAACAATGTTCTCCATAGGTTTTGGTCTTCAAAATTTTCTCTTGGTCTTCCCATTTCAGATTATAGGAAAATAAATGCCCACCTGGGCACAGGATCTACTGTAGGATCCAGGACAACAGAGGAAAGTAATGAATTTATGGTGGTGTTTTTTTCTCCAAGGTCTACAAAGTGCTTCCAATTTCAGTCTTTGGAAACAGTGACCATTGCCTCATTTTAGTTACCAACACCAATGTGAACTGTAGTGTTTACACATCTATGAAATGAGAGAGCATGTATGGTTCAAAGTTTTTAAGCCCATGCAACCTTTATGCCACTGAATCCAACTCAAGCATTTGCAGACTGCTTTGCTAACTGGAACCATGACCAACATGGAACCACAGAAAGGCCTGGATCAGAAGGGAACTTCAAAGACCACCTAGTCCAAGGACCCTGCCACGGGTAGGGACAGCTTCCACTAGAGGAGGTTTCTCTAACCTTGGCCTTGAACAGCTCAGCCCAGAAGATCTGTCTAAAACTCAAGAGTTTCAAAGCCCAATCAAACACTACTCATCAAACACCTTAGTCTGCCTGGATCTGAGACCTTCCTCTATGGAAAATAAGCAGGGTTAAGGCTTCCCAAAATCTGTGGCTGAAGTGCTACTTCAAAAATGAGAGACTGAAATACAACTTCCCCCTCAGCCAGATGTGATTTGAACACACACAGCTTCAAATCTCCCCCGATCGCTCATCTGATGGAAGCATACCCTGTTCTCTCCCTCCATTGCAGAGTAATTGAAAATAGGGGATGGGGCAGAGGGAAATCCAGGGGATTTCCAGAGGGAAATGCAGGGTAGACCAAGAAAACAGCAGAATGACCACAATGCAACAATCAGCTAGGAGAAGTCTCTGCTGCTTAGACATGGATGCCTTTCTCATTATACTTGTCATCAGAAGTGAAAAACAATGCTCAGAGCCCAGATCTCTCACTTGCTCAGAGGATGACCTAACAATTCAGACACAGTACAAAAAGTGTGCCAGTATCTTCCCTTCCCCTAGCTGTATTTCTGAATAGAGATTGATAACATCATCTGTGCTTTGCACAGACAGCACCGGCCCCAGAGCTATTTCTGTACTTCAGCAGACTCAAGGCTGTGCCATCTGTCTGGAGCCCAGCAGAGCACCTTGTCTGGACTGTTTATGTGTACACCAGGGAGTTCAAGTTTAAACACCCAGGAAACCACGTGGTCAAAAATGTACACCCTGAACAAACATTATGCATTCACAAAAAAAAAAAAAAAAAAAAGGTTTTGAGAATTGTTCCTTGATCTGGAATACTGAAACTCTGCTAAAGTCACACTTTGGACATCAGATGCTTCCAACTAGACCATACTACACTACACTACAGAGTTAGTAACAAGACAGCAGACAAATTAATCTAATTAAAACACATACAAATGCATCAATCAATATTAAGCAAGCTAAACATCTGTAGATGCAACCTCAACCCTCAGATTA
>VZDJ01000135.1:1916860-1927936 GCA_008694505.1 Cyanoderma ruficeps
GCCAGATAAGCTTGCTCTGAGGATGATAAGATCAGGACTTTCCCACTCAGCAAAAAGGGAGCCATTAGGATGCCCTTTCCCTGATGAGGAATAGCCCTCTCTCTGCTCAGACACTGCAGCAAATAAAGTTACTCTTCTGGCAGCCAAATCTTACAAACAATACAGTATGAATAAGTCTGCTACAAAAGAAGGGGGTTTAAAAATAACAGTAATTAATCTTTGTCTTCTGAAACCGCCATCTAAAACAATAACTTCTAGTATCTCACCACAAATAGTCTAGTAACTGATCTTTATCTGCCTAACCTAACAACCCCCATCTAACCTCATGCTAAATTTGTTCATGGCCAGCTTGAATGCACATGGTAGCTGAACCACCCAGCAGGTTCACTCTCTGCTTTCAGCCCTGATGCACTTAGAAACAGCCCTCATTCCTCCCTGTCCTTTACTCTCCAGATGATGTGTTTGCTGGGCTACTCTTTTCTTACTAGTCCCACATGGCTTGTGCAGGAGTGAACAGAAACTGATGGCATAAAGTAATTACAATGCCTTCATGACAGTAAAATCTGAAATTTGAACTGTTTACTCAGAAGGATAAATGGAAAGGTAAGTATGCTCTTCAGTACAAGGATTTTTCACCACAAAGACAGTGAAGCACTTGGACAGGTTGCCCAGAGAGGTTACAAACTGTCTGTATTTGGAGGTGTTCAAAACCTCCACAGCAACCTGATACAACTCTCAAGACACCACTGCACCAGCTGGACTGTAGGACCAGGTCACCTCCAGGGACACTTAGATCCAAAACCTGCTGTTGTTCTATTCCAGAATCAGCAATAGCAAAACAAAACAAAACAAAACAAAACAAACAAACAAACAACTCCACAGTGACTGATAACCTTTTTAAACAGACTTGCCTATAAAGAAAAGTTTTTCATTAAAATATAGTAATGTTCTGAAACAACAGGGGGATAGCAATTCTTTCCCTTAAGAACTATTTCTACTTTCAGTTCTCTTCTTTTACCACCTTCTCTTATACTTCCTTACTGTGGCAGAACAAATGGCATTTTCCTACACTTTTCACTTTATTTTCCCATTCTCTTGGGGAAGAATTCAAGTGTGGCATAAGGTATGAGAGAGGGTGGAACCACAAAGAAAACACAACAGAAAGAAAAGGATTCAGAAATAAACCTACACATGCACCCATATTGTGGGGAAAAAACCCAACATATTCTGCATTCTGTGGCAAGCTGGAACAAAATAAGAAAAAAAAAAGGAAAACACGAGGCTTCTTCAACATATTCTTATTTAAAGGGTATAAAATACCATTTAATTTAAATGGTATAAAATGCCATTTTCCATCAATGCACAGACCAAACAGCTCCTGTGATTTGAAGGACACACTGCTGGCTGATTCAGACAGGGTCAGCTACTGCAAGGCAGGTGGTGCTGTAAATGATATACACTATCAAGATTTGTTTTGCATTGTATCCCAGTTCTCCAGCCAAAACATTCTGTTTTAAACATTAAAAAAACAGTCTGTTTTAAACATTAAAAAAATCCTTTTGTTCTTCCTTGCACCTGAATCCCTTCCTATGTCCAAAAAAATAAACTAAACCCAAATATTTCTCTCTGACAGAAATGACTAAGCCCTTTCTGGGCTCTAAATTTCATTCATTTCCTGAAAGGTGACGAAAAACCTCAAAACTGAAAAGCAGGGGGAGACATCAAAACAAGCTGACAAATTCCATTTCTTCCTGGCTTCATACTTTAATACACTACTGCTAATTTTTTTTTTCACATCTCCATTAGGAATGAGATTGTTTATAAAGCTGTCTTGAGTGCACCCCACTGCTGCAAAGACCCACACCAGTGGTTTTGTGAAGGGACATCAATGCATGAAGTCAGGTATGGGACAGACCATCTGAGAGCACGAACGTACATGAACCAACTCCCAGGGGCTGGCACCAACCCTACAGAACAAAGGGGAGGAGAGAAGGTAAAGGTCCATTGCAAAGGGAGTCCTGCCCCAGCAGTTTGAGCAGCAGGAGGGTTAGAAAAGGCTCATGTGGCCCCATGCATCATGGTGCCACACCTACACCTCAGGTGAAATTCCAGCCGACTCTACTGATGGGGTGACCCCAACCACGAACCAAAACACTACAGGAGATCGTGCCTGTTGCTGGGAGGGATGTTCCTCATCCTTTAGCACTGCAGCCAAACACTCCCTCAAGGTGCCTGGTGTAAGACACTTGTTTATGGAGCACCACCCAAGTGCACAATACCACCTGGGACTCCCTTTCAGCCAGGAGGAGAGCAGGGCTCCCCAGCCTGGTGGACTGAGGGCTGAGGTCTGGGTCAGTGCCCCACTACTTTTATACTCCCTTCAACAGGAAACTTTATCCCTTGTATCTCTTACAGTACTCACTCTCCTGTCACTCTGCATATCGCCTAGTGCTCAGTGCTTTTCCCAAAAAGCCCCTTCATGCTCAAAGGGATCTCAAATGCCTCCTCTCTGCTGTTATTACCACTGACCAGGAGACGAGGATCATACACTTGCTGGAAACCCATAGCTTGAAGCATGCTTGACAATATCTTCCCCCATGCAGGTTTCTGGGTGAACAACAGGCTCTAGAAGACACTCACTCATCTGCTTCACAATGCACAGGCTAGCATCCTCCTCCCCCTGCCAGACACAGTTTCCAAAAGGACAAACTCCTACTAGGCTAAAGATTTATCTGTTTCTCTAACTCCCCGAATTCTCTGACCAAAATACAATTATCTCTCCCCACAAATCTCACCAGACCTAGACACACTTATCCACTGTTCCCAGTTTTTTTTCTAATTCCGTGAAGGAGAACAGGCACTTTGCACTCTTCTCCATTTCCTTCCACGGAGAAAAAAGTAATCTAAAATTCCAGCTGAAGAGAAGACAGAGACAGAATTTTCTTTAATTTACATCAAAACCCTGATATGCATTAGTCATGTTTGGGCTTGTGCACTTTAGAAGGAATGTGTGTAATACCAAATGAAAAAAAAGTAATATTAATAAAAAGGAAGAGGGTAGAGGGTAGGGTGAGTGCTATAAAGTAGGAAGTGCCAAAGAAAATGGAAAAGTGTCCCCCAAAGGCAGACTATAAAAAAGCACAGTTTGGTAGCTCAGTTCATTCTACAAGACCTATCCCTAGAAAACAATTACAACGCATTTATGAAATAAAATGGGGAATCTCCTTGTTCACAAAAGAGAACTGATCACTGTTCCCTTCTCTATGACCCACAATTAGTTGTCTTAGCTCAGGCTGTAATGTTATTGCTTCTATTAACAGATAAAAACCTAAAAGAGCAGTCTTCCCCCTGAAAATAAGTGTAAATGGTGGCAAAGCTGGCAGCACCTGTTCTTCATGTACTAGCACAGTTAACTCAGACAACGTGAACTCACTCTCTTGGCAGCGCCCCTAAAACAACCAGAAACTGAGATGCCCTCAGATTCTGGTCCACAAAGTGCACTGCTTGCAAAGTGCCCTCCTGTGCTCCCTCTGACAGCTGAGAAATGTAAACCTGTGTGTGTCAAGGATAAAAAGGCTTCAGGGAAGATGCTGAACCTGTGTCTGATGGTTCTTGGGACTGCTAGTACTAGAAGGCTGCCATAACCTGATGGTGCTAAGAAACAAAGAGCTACCTGGGGGCTTTTTCTCATTCAGATTAATTTCTTCATTCTCACTTTTTCTCTTTCTTTGTCCTTTTTTTCCTCCCTTCCTTCTTTTATTTAGCTTATTTTTTTAATACTGATTGTCTCCAAATTGAATAATCCAGTCCAGAAGGAAAATATCTTTTATCAAGATGCAATAAACAAGAAAATCAGCTTCTCCCTCTCCCTCCTCCCTACCCCTCCTTCCCCTTTCCTGAAACCCATCAACAAATAAATGTCTAAACACAGCACCTTTGCTGAGTGCCCAGTTTACACTAGCAACAAGATGCTGATCTCAATATCTGACCACTCTGTGGGAGTGAGCAGCTTCTGCCACAGCTCTCACACAGGCATCTATTCAAAGTGAGGACTACCAAAAGGGTCATGCTTTCTTGTTTCTTTTGTTGAACTTTCTATTGTGTGGCCAAAAACTCCTGACCTGCAATTACACTAAACTCCTGAATTATTTGCAATGCTCCCTAGACGACCTCTTGGCTCTCTTTATCCAATCCTTTATATACCTGTCTTGGTTTAGAAAGACAGGTATCTGCCAGAGAAACTGGGGTTCCCCTTAGAATAGAGGATGTAAACCCCTCACCCCCCGCCAAATTCTAATTTTGCAATTAACGGCTCTCAGGCAAAGATTTAGGAGTAGGAATAACAGCTTTTTACTAAGAATATAAGAATACAAATGTGGTAGAAAAGAAAAAAAAAAACACCCCACCCAACCAGCAAACAAACAAACAATTTTGGAAAGCCCTGACAGGGTCAAAGCTACAACCTTGTTAGTCAGGGTGTCGGAAACAGTCCAAAAGTGAGTCCTCCTGGAATGGCAGGTACAGCTCCGCTGAGGCAGAAATGATCCAGTAGCAGAAAAGAAAGGGTCCTGAGGTGGTGAGAAGGGTCCAGCCTTCCTCCCGTAATCGGATGAAGCAAGACACTGTGCTGGTTTAAAGTCCCAGCTTTATCCAGGTGAGAATGGCTGGCTCCTCCCACGGGGTGGAGCATCACACAATAGGTACGCTAGGATGTAGGTATGTGTTGGGAAGGGGACACGGCTAGAGAAGACTGTTAATGGCCCATTAAAGATAAGAACAATGCTCTACCTGATACTGACCGTTGGCCCATTATCAAAAGGCACCCGCCCCCAACTGTTTTTCAGCAGATGAAATTGAATAGACTCTATAACCCAGGACAATACCTTATAAAAGGAATACAAACATTTTTCTTGAATACCAAAACTCCTATGAATAAAGAGTTCCTCTGTCTTTCCATCAACCCTTGCGTTTCTAAATCCTCATAAAAATGAATAAGGTCAAAAAGCACTGGATGGTGCCATAGTTTTCTCCAGCAACGTGTCACTCAAAAGTATTTTTTCCAACAAAAACTGCCAGCCCCACAGCTCTGAATACTGACAGAATAGCAAAAGCCTAATGTCCCAAGTAGTGACAGATGATAGCACCACAATTTCATAACATTCATATTAAAAAAAGCACCTGGCAATGTCAAGTGTCAAGACACATCCAGTCTTTGATACAAGGAGTTGTAGGGACAGCAGGTAGGGAAAGATGTTTTCATTCTACTTCCGAATACTCATAAATTTCTAGATGCTGTTTCTCACCCGTTTTGATCTTTCAGAGCATGTAGAAGAGTACCAGGGATAACCCTTCATCACCTCATGGCTGAAGATGAAGGACTTCTCTTCTCATGTGCTGAGAGATCTGAAACTCTCCTGTCTCAGTCTATCCTCATCTGCCTCCCTCTCCTTCCCCTCCATGCACAGGCCTCCCTCAGCCACAGCCAACCCTCAGCTTTGCTCAGCTTTCTTGGCTTTGGGGACAAAAACACAGTGATGGGGACAGCACAAGGAAGAAACTCCAGTCAAGGCTTCTCAGAGTCAGGAGAGACGATCAAAACTACACTTTCAGAAAGGAAAGAGAAAGGATACAGAACTCAAAGAAAAATTATACAAATTACCTAGAGGAGAGGACAATACATATCAGGACCAGACCAAGCCTGGACCTCAGAGGAAGACAAAGGAAAGGACTAGCCTCCCTTGGGCTGAAGGAAAAGGTGTCCAGAAAGCTTTCAGGAGTACACTGACAGATCCCACTGTAAATGAGCATTGCTACCAGCTCCCAGGAATTTGTTTTGTTTATTCAGAAACCAGGCAAAAGACCCTGGCTTCCTTTAAGAGCAGCATCTGTTGTGCAAAGGGAGAAGGCACTTCTTCAAGCACAACAGTGTGCTGAAGACAGGCTTGTCTGACACTTCAAATGTTCACAGAGACTCTGTATGGCAACGGGGGCACACATCCCAGCTTTTCTGGCTGCACTGAAATTTTGTTTGTGTATATAGCATTTTAATCTGAAAAGTGAACAAACTATGAAATAAACAGAAACAAAAATACACAGAAACAAAAATACACAGAAACAAAAAATACAAGATCTATAAAAGTCTTGCAAGGGCAACTTATTCTTTTTCTACATAAACACTGCAGTACACCTGAAAATCAAACATTAGCACAACAGAAAATTAAAGAATTTTGCTACGTGGATAGTAGTTGCCCTGGCAGGGCTTACTCTGATACCAGCTGAGATGACCTCTGATTCTCGGGACCTACAACAAACCCAGGATAACTTTTCCACACATTTCAGGTAGACAGGTACCCAGCTGGTTATGCCCAAGCATCTCTCAGTATCCCTGGCATCCTGCTGATGCTTCTGGGTTGGGTTTCAGCTGATGAAAAGCTTAAATAAGCCTGTGAACAAAACTAAGCTGATTTCTTCAGGCTTTGATACAAGATCCTCATTGCTAAAATACAACAGTTTTTCCAGAAGTCGAAAAAATATTTACTCCACATCAAAATGAAACAAGTAACAGTCTTTTTTTCAATACTCTCCAGTCTAGCCAATATTTGAATGACACTTGGTATTTGTTTTCGCATCTGTTAAAGGGGTTGTTTACAACAAACAGACAAAAACCATTCTCCAGATCTTAAGTTATCTGTCATTAAGAATTAGAAGGATTTAAGACATGAAAAAAGTCCTCATCCAAAGAAATGAGCTTATCTGATGTGGTTTTATTTCTGAAAAAAAATTGCATGCATCTCTTTCAGTTTGGCTCATATGGAAACTGCCTGTCTTCTAATATTCAGCAATTTAAAGTACTAAAAGGAAAACAGCCAAAACTACCAAATTTTCAATGAAAAACATGTGAAACCATCAAGTGTAACACAGTTTCCACCCTCAACTATAAATGAGCTGATTCTGCAAAAAAATTATACTCTTCAGCAAACCCTAACTTCAGCTTTTTGTTTGCAATGAAACCTGAAACTAGGAAAATCTCACTTGATTTTGTTATGAAGTTTTTCAGTAGCATACCCTAACGTATAGTTTCACTTGTATTTTCATTCCACCTCCTCTACAATTTATAAAAAAGCCTTTAAAAACTTGTTTAATGATATTTACCCCAAAGAATGACCACAGTAATAAATTAAGGATAAACACTGACAAAACAATGGCAAAAATTATGTCTACTCTGCACATTGGAATGCCTATAGTAACCTACTCTTCTCTGGCTACCATCTTTTCCTCCCAAGATAAAATATCTCATTTGGTTAGAATTATGGCTGCAAACCTTCATGATAGAGCTCTTGCTTTTTTTAAACAGACAGCTCTATTTACAAATAAAGAACTGCATTCACAGTGAGTCAAGGCAGAAAAACATCCTAGCGAGACAGAGCTACAATAACCATCATTATCCTTTTTAACTCTCCGGGCACAAACCAAATATTTTTCATATTAACCACAAAACAAAGCACAAGAGTAGAGAAACCGGACAAAACAGCGGGATACTCTGCTCTGAAGTGTGCACCAAACCACTGTTAACAGCTTTCTAACTTCAAATAAAACTCTACCACCTTCTGGGGAGCTTCCAAGGATGTTCCAGGTTGAAGGCAACTTTTCATAGGCAACAGCCATCATCAGGTCATTAACCAGTGATTGCAGATCTTTCATCCTTAGCCCAAACTTATCCAGCAACAGTTTGTGACTAGTGGCGGTGACACATTCTGCATGATCGACCAGAAAGCAAGACAACTTGCATGACAGATTCTCTGTAAGTGACAGGACCACAGGTGAGAAACCCACCGTGCACATCAGCACAGACACAGAAACTGCTTCTTGGTATCCATGGCCTGTAATTATAATGTAAATTAATCACTGATATCATCTGTGTTTAGAAAATACATTAGCTGTTTTTCATTCTCGTCCGTCTCTAAGAGCTGTGGCTGCTCATTCAAAATTATTTTATTCTTCCCTTTCATTTTATTTATTTGTCTTAGGACATCGACCAAGCCTTTATACTGATGAACTTGGATTCAACTGGAATCTGACAGCCCTTCCAATCATACCAACTCAATTCATTCCAGAACCAGTCTTTTTAGGTGAGGGTTCTTTAACCACAGTGGAAAGAATTGAAGATTCTTGGATAAGAATTAAGAAAAAATAGATGCACATGAAAAGAGTAGGGTTGTGGCCTGCAAAATGAATTCTGAGTAATACATCTATTTATTAACTGATTTTTATTTTTTTTTTACCCAGCCCAAAACCCAAAAACTTTTAACTAATGCACTCTTCAGTGCAAAGTTGATTAAGTGGCAAACTTGGCAAACTTGATTAAGTGCTGTATCAGTTCTGCAACTTCCAGCTGGGACCCTCAAAGTCCAAGGGAGTTTATCCCTTTAACCTCTTCAGCACTTTGTCTTTCCCTCCTACTCATCTGACATCTAAGGGAGGGTGGATGCCATAAAAGAGGTTCAAGCTGTACCTCTCACTGGAGAGTTAACCATGATGCACAGGTTTAAATTTTCCGACATATTCTGAAAGGCTATGAGTACATGTGCAATCCAGTAACTGCAGAAGGAAGCATGTGCTTACCACAACTGCAGTTGTTTTTAAAGTGCTCTGTGTTCCCTTACATGTAATTTGGCTATCATAATATAACACCAACAACATCAGCAGGGGTATAGTTTAACCTCACATTTTATTTTCACCTGTTCATGGCTTTTGTTATGGTTAAGTGCTGCCTGTAGCCTTTTGATTTTGTTCCTACCCCAGAAGCAACCATTTTACAGTGTCAGAGAATATGCAGAGACCTAAAAACAAAACTAAAACTGACTTGGAACAAGCCTAGCATTGCATTTTCTCCAGTTGTAATCCGTGACAATTACTTGGCATTTACAGGTTCAAAGGAGCCACTGTGTAACAGCAATGAACTTCCCTTTTTTATACTCTCCACTTATTTTCAGACTCTAAATCCCCTTTAGAGCACAAGAGAAATCAAGGAGATCCTATTGCACAGGTACGCCATGTCTTAGAGCCTCCTACTCACACAAATGAAAAAGGTCACAAAGCGCACAATAAAGGTGACAAGCAGGGTGTATGTTACATCCATGAGGGAGACGAGCCCAGGGCAGAGAGCCAGCTGGGAGGCAACACATACATTCCTTGTTTGCAGTGAGGCACCCTGGAACAGTTTCCCAGACACTTGTGTACCACGTGCAGCTCCAGCGGAGCTCCGAGCGTCACAGGCAGGAGGGCCCTGTTGGTGCTGACAGCTGCACCAACAGAAGGCTCAGAACAAACAGGACTTTTGCAGGTGTTAGGATTTCCAGAAGCAAACAGTTGTGGCATTGAGTCACATTATGCCATCCCTGAAGATTGCACTTCAGTGCACACCCAGTGGTGCAAGTCCAGTAAAGCTTAATCTGACACTACTTCATCCGATTGCCACAAAAGGCAGGATCGCCTATGGAGAGGCAAACTCAGCCTGGATCCTAAAGGTCATCATTCAAAACCCTGCAATTTCTCCATTACAGAGACATAAAACAGTTATACCCAACTGTCCAGTCATGCATGCCCAGCTTTGAAATGGAGTTGGGGTAGAGCAAAGAGTGGAAAAATATAAACATGAGTTATATAGACTGAAGGGTGTGGTCACTAACTTGCTCAGCAAACATTATGTATCTCTTCAGGGATTCATCATAAACAAAGTAAAACTCAGCATTCTCTGGGAGGTAAATGTCTGTCAAATTTTGCATGTATAGTCACCTGTCCCTGAAAAATGAAAGTGCATTCTGAAACATCCAGTAAATTTCTCATCTTCAGCAGACCCACTGATGTATAATCCAGGTCCAAGTTTATTGTAACCTTTACAACGCTACTATACAGAGGCTGTGACACAATGACAAATCTTTAGTTTTCTACTTCCATTTGGAAAATAACAGTTTCTATGCCTGCAAAGCTGATTTTAAAAAATGCCTTTTAAATAATGTCTTTCATGCAATTCCTTTCATCCTACCCAACACAAATATAACAGGTATTTTACTTAAAATGCATCAGAATAACCTGAACCCAAATATTTTGTTACAAAAGCAAGTTTTGTTTTAAAAAAATTAAAAAAAATCAGAACTGATTTAAATTATCTTAGTCTTCAAAAAGAAGCACCAGTGCAATTCTACAAACGGTTTCAAAGAACACTAGTTCCCAGATATCTGTCTGCAGGTTTCTTTATAGTAAATAGAAAGCAACCAGCCAAGAAAAACCTGTCACACAATAGCTTCAAAAAACACAGGAAAGGGATCTAAGAAGCAGCAAACAATAACAAATGTCTGACAAGTTTGAGGGAGGAAATTTAGATCAAGCTGCATTTCCTTGAGGAGGAGGACAGTGTGCTACAGCACAGTTCCTGACTGCCACAGTTATTCTAAATAAGGCAGAATTTCCCCAACATCTGGTAGAAAACATGTCACAGAAGAATATCTGAGCCATATTTCCAAAGATGCCTGCCCTGCTCTATTCAAAACAGTCACTACAGCACTGACTCCACCAGCTCCATAAACAACTCTTGTAAAAAACAAAGCACAACACGGTAGCACAGAAAATTCTGTGGATGAAAACCACACTTACGCCTCTGAGTGTGCTTACCCTGTTCATTACAAGCCAAACACCTCACTGCAGTGTGAGTTTTGTCACCTACCACAGCACACTTTGGCCTGCCTTCCCCAAGGACATCTTTCTCATCACTCACAGCAATGTGAATTCTGCATGTGGTCATTTTTCTTCAGCGCAGACAAATCTAATGAACTGGGGTGAAGAGGGAAAGGCTGCTTTCAAGCACAAAATCTTCCTCAGACAGGACTGCTCCCATAGAGGACAGATGTAAACAACATTATGAGTTCAGTATCAAGAGCAAATATGCCTGCCATCCCCCAAACACTGATAACGCCCCTCTTTTTAGTGGCCTGAAGTGTAATTATAGCTGTGAAGTATTTTCTCCTATTTCTCTTTGGGTTTTGCACTACTATAACCAGAATCTGTTGTTGTTGTTGT